>JAJQOW010001159.1:12500-45000 GCA_037975125.1 Latrodectus hesperus
TCATTTGGTGAGCAAAAAGGTTTTACCGTTTTTTAATTAAAAATTCTACAGAAGTAATTATAAAAGCCTTTCAGATTTAAAGCTTATTTGAAAAATTGTCAAAAACACAGCTTGTAACTCTTCACCCTGGAATAAGACTGAAATCTATTTTCGCAGATTTAATACACAATATTATCTGTACAAAGATTGACGCGCAGTCAGGTTATTACAGAAAAAACACATTTCACCCTTTCATAAAATAATTTCACACACACACACACGAATAAACTAATTACGTTTTTATAAATTCTAAATCATAGAGAAGTTTTTTAAATATAATTCTTCTCTAATTTTTCATTTAGATTATTTTTCGTTGAAGATTGATTTAAATTTACTAGGGGATATTTTTTTTTTAACTGAAGTAACAGAAATTTTAATTTTCGATGCAAATAATAATCACAACTATATGGATTAGGAAATATTGTTTCATCATTTAGGTTCTGTTATAGTCATGAAATTAATTTTAAGTTATATGCTTTTTCTTTAATATCGTAACAACCTAATACAGGTTTTAGCTGCCTCTACAGCACGCCTTTTCCAGCCCAGTCTGTCCAGAGCTACACTTTGCCAGTTCCTAGCTTTCAGTATCTTGAGGTCATTTTCAGTGTTAACGAGCCATTTTGTTTCACATCTTCCTCAGGCAAGGGATCCTTCGGGGTTCTTAAATGTTAATATTCTAGTGTAGTTCTTTTCTCGGTTTCTCGAGACAGGGTCAAGCCATCTTAGCCTGGGTAAGTTCAAGACGGTTTTAGCATTCTGTATAGGTTTCGTAACAAGAGTTTTTTTACGAGGTACGGCAGTTAACCCTTTTTTAGCAGATTTTTGGAATTTCTGATCTCCATCAAAATGTTAATTATTAAATACGGAAAGGCCAAAATATTTTACATGATCTTACGATTTTACGCAGCTTTCTTAGCTTTATCCATTTAAAGTTTTAGAAATAATTATACTTACAAATTTACAATTACACTTTGTAGCAGAATATGATGGACGTCATGTAAAATTATTTTTGTTATTTTAAAACTTTCAGGCACTGACAAATTACTGAAAAAATTGTAAAACAATTTTATAAATGCTATAGAAATTATAAATGGTTTGGAATGTTAATTTTTTAATGCAACAATTTTTCAAATGTTTATAGTGACCACTGATATTGATATTAACTCAATAATTTATACTTAAGTCATTTATATTATTTCATTGTGTCTTCTGGTAAGTTATAGTAATCTTTCACAATTCGGTTAGTTTGTAAATATCTTTTAATTATATTCTTTTAATTTTGCAATTCGGTTAGTTTGTAAATATCTTTTAACTATATTCTTTTAATTTTTCACTTTCTGCATATTCAAATTATTATAAGAATATCAATATTATATTCAAACTGCTTCTAAATATTTGACAGCATACGTATAACTAATTTAATGGTGATAAATCCAATGAAAGTTCTGAAATTATATTTTTCGAAACAAAATAAAATATTAGTTCTTAGGATAAGAGTATTAATATAATTTGAAATTATTAAATAAGAGAGAAAATGATTTTTTTGAAGAAAAAAGAAGTACCTTTCTTCAGAGATACTTCGTGGAAAAAATCAATGCAATTAGTATGACATGCCTTAAGAATTTAAAGGTTTTGATCATTAAGAAATACGTTATGTAAATTTTATCCACAATTCTAGTAATGTTTTATGGAACTTAGTTATGTTGATCCAAATAAAAATAATTTAACAAAAACTTCATTTAGATTTTTGGAAAAAGTATGCTATTTAATTTCATAGTATTAAAAATGGGAAATATAGTAAAATTTCACACATTGAGTTTACATTGACTTACGTATTAGCAAAAGAACTATACATTTGAATAAATAAAATTAAAAATAGATTTAATGATTTTCGTGACAAATTTTATGACTGATGAAACATTTAATCAAAAGGACTTACTTTTTGTTATTTATTTTCATGTCGCAAAATATAACTCAGTGATTATTTTGCTCTTTTAGGTGAAATTTAATTATCATTGCATATAATTTATTTATATTATTTCTTACAATTAGATTTCCAAAACTTCGAGTTACTCTGGTTATTCAAGGCATTAACTTTTGTGTAATAATGTATTCAAAAAATTATCAAAAAACTATCTTTAATAATACTGACTTGCATTATATTAAAATTATATCAATCATTTATACTAGTATAAAATAGAAAACACAAAACTACTTTACTTTTAACGACTTGAAATATTTTTGAGTAAATCAATTTCTATTGAGGAAAGATAAATTAATTTTATTTACATTTTATTATATCCATTATTTGTATAATTTATTAAATCTTAGTTAATTATATAAGCAAACAATGAGCTTTTCATGTACAAATATCTGTTATTTTAAGTTTTTTTTATTGATTTTTTAATCTGTAAAAATTAGATGCTTATCATGTTTTCAATCTGCTACTTGCATTAAATAATAATTTAATATTTAAATAAAAAGTATCTTTCACTGATTAATTTTATTTCATACGACTCCAAGCTTTCTATTTTAATAAAAAAACATGACTTAATATTTTGAACCATTTATAATCCCGATGTTTTTATTGTACATTATGCAAATGATTCTTATTCCTCACATATACAGAGCTGCGTTTTGCTAAAATATGCACTACAGGTACCAAATACAAATAAATAAATTTGTAAGAAATTTATTTATTATAATGACTTTATTTATTATAATAATATAAATAAATTTGTAAGAAATTTATTTATTTATTTATATTTGTTACATGCAGTGTTTATATATCAGATATATTCTATATATCTACAGTACATTATAAATTATATGTCCTATTTTTCCATAAATAAATTTCTTGCAAATTTATTTATGGAAAAATATTATGTATAATTTTATTCTTCACATCACGCTTTTAATTAATTTAATTATTTTCAATAATTAGCACAAAAAATTATTGAGCGAATGCTTATAATAATATTTAAACAATTCATTAGCAAATATAAAAGCATAAAAAGGTAACCATTTTATTTCTACAAATGTTTCATAAAAACATTGAAAATTTAATGTATCCTAAATTATTGATTCCAGAATTTTTTACAACAAAAATATGATTTTTACGATTTAGTACAAATATACAGTTTAGAAATACATAAAAAGCTTTTAAGGTATAATATATGTTTATCATTGTAAACATTCATCCATATTGTACTTTATAATTCGGTTAAATATTTTTGAAACATTAATTAAACATTTTTAATTATGTCGAAGAGATTGTAAAGAAAGTTTTATCATATTTTAAATGTTTATTTCTTACGAAAAGTAACGTTTTTGAAATATAATTATTCCTGAATCCTAAAATAGTAAATATTATTTATTTACATACTCATATTCTAACAGATTGCATATTTATAAAGAAAATTATAAATAGAAAAAGTTAATAAAACTACATCGCTTTTTATCAAAACAAAAAAAAGAATAATTGGAAAATGATATAAATAAACAAAATATTTTTTTGAAAAGATAAAAAAGTATTTCTTTTAATCCCCATTAAATGCAATTGTGAATATCACTCCCATTTTTCATTCACAATATGTTAAATTTTAATTAAAAGTATTTCCGCTAGTTCTGCTGGTGGATACTAAATAAGAATCCAGAGTTTTAAAGTTATTTCAAGCATAGCAAATATTAAGTGTGACAGCGACAGCTTTATAAAGGAATGCATGTGCATACATTCTAAAGAAGGCGCTATGTTCTCTTTAAGCTAATCCTTATTCCGTTTTTCGCTTCAAGACTTTCATTCAGGCACATACTCGGTGATATATTCCCCCAAAGACATGCAAATTCTTCTCTTTCATTTACAAGAATATATTCAGAATTAAAAGTCGATCCTACATCTCAGATAGTTTCCCGTGGAAATCCCTGAACACAATACAAGGTAAAATTCTCCAAGGAATGGAACCTTTTCTTTAGGGAGGAAAATGTCTTATGAAATTTTCGATCAAACTTCTGTCTGGAAAGATTGTTACTTCGAAACTCTGTAAAGTATTCCTTTAAAAATAATGAAGGTTTTTAAGAAGTTTCTTTAAAACAGTTTGAATTTGTCTTCCTTTTTTGTATAATAATTAATGTTCTACAATGTGTGATGTATCTTTAATACTGTGTGCAATTTCTCATAATTTTGATAAAAAAATTGTTTTGAGTTACATTCAAAATAAAAATTTATAAATGTTTTGAAACATAGGCAAATTAATCTCATACATTTTTTAGATGTTGTTGGAGAGAAACCTTGTTGACAAGAAACATAAAAAGAAATCAGTTATTGTAGTAAACAATGATTTTGCACTTTGCATTAATGAATACGAAGTTAAATAAACGATAAAACTGATCTCTAAAAATTAATTAAATATTGAAAACATCAATGACTGTTTGCTATGATGGAACTTACAAGTAATCAATATAAAACATTTTTCAACTATTCATGAAGAATAATAAATATAACGAATTAAAGTTTCAATATTTAGAATCACACCATGTTCAGATAAGAGTTGATCGCGTTCAAATGGTTGTTTTCGTATTCTACAGTTAGAAATATCACAAAATTGATTCTTAATATTGCTTAACAACAATAAGCGTGAACAAGTATTCCCATTTTAAGATGTACTTTTGCCTAAGGTACTTGTGTCGTGTGTTTGGAACTGTTTCCAAGATTTTGTCGTATGACAAGTAATCATTACACGTGAAAGCACTTAAAGCTCCATCTACTAGGCCTACATAAAACTTTATGTTGCAGTAGATTTAAAGATTATTATTTCCACTATTTGTTAACAAAAAAATTACCATAAAAATTATGAAAGGATTTTTTCTTTGCCAAATGCTGGTCAACTTTACCATGTTTTCAACCATTTATTGTTGAACATAATTTTAAAATATTTATTTAGACGTAGTTATTATAAATCTATACGAATATAAATGATTTAAGTTTTGTTTCAAAGTATATTATAATTTCTTACTAGGATTATATAATAGTAGTGATGTTAGAGCTTGTCATTATATTAGGAAAAATTAATTTAGAATATGCATCGCAATAAGCATATTTATTTAAAACATTTTGCTAAGCTTTTTAAATCTCCTTTTTCTAACTTCGAAGTGAAAAATATAATTTATGTTGGAGAAAAATTGCCTATATCATTATATAAAAACATACATTACCTATTTTCAGGCAAATTATCTGCTACATAATTTTAACATTAATAGTTTGTTCCTGCCAGTTTCCATCAAAATTCCTTTTTTTACAGAAATTATGTTTAGAATATGAGTATTGATTTATGAAGAATATTTTCTCAGATATCACATTATTAGTTCAAGGATTTTAAAAGCGAATTTGTGTTTTATAGATGTTAATTTTTGTTTTCACTCTCATAAATCAAGATTTTAGTCTACAAAATTAATATATTTATTTGACATGGTGAGCTTGTTGCTTATCTCTGCAGTCAAATCATTATTATTAGTAACAATAGTTCCAAGATATTTGAACTATGATACTGCTTCAAAAATGTAATTTTATACTTTAAATTACTGTGTAATGGGTGTATTGAGTGAAGTCTTTATGAATTTTGTTTTGTCTTCATCTTTTTAGGCCTAATTTACCAGCAATTATTTACAAATTTTCTGGATATACCAATCAAGATGATGTTATCTGCAGATGCCAATATTTGTATAGTCTTCTGGTACCATTATTTATAGTTTAAATTTTTCATGCATTGTATACATTGTGGTTGTATTTAAATGAGTGCATTTTTCCTAAAACATTTTTTTTATTATTTATAAAGGATAAATTTATATTATGGGGATCATTGAAAATCGTATATATATATATATATATATATATATATATATATATATATATATATATATATATATATATATATATATATATATATATATATATGTATATATATATATATACAGGGTGATTATAAAAAAACTTTGCCAACATCTGCACTTCTAGCGTCCATTCTATTTAACCGATCAAGATGATACTTCAAATATAGTTATTTTGAGATATGCGCTCGAGATTCTGTGAATGGCAACACAGTGGCCCTCGCGGTTACAGTTATAGTGACAGAAACTCGAAATTTTCAAATGGCAACGCCTACTTTTTACCATCGCAAAATGTTCAGCACATGCGAAAACCCTAAATAGCGTTGAAACGGTACCGATATGTCCGAAAACCGACGTGTTATACACATACAAACTGTTCTTCAAGGCGCACGGAGGAATAATGCATACGACAGAGACAAGACACTGCTCAATGATGAGAGAAAAAAATCTTTATTAATTTCAATAAAGATTTTTTTGAAGAGAAAAAATAGAGAAAAAAATCTTTATTAATTTCAAACATTTTCTACATGAGTGCCATCACAGGCAATTACGAAATACATGCGGGAGACGGTGGACAATGTCGCTGCACGCAACATGGCACGAGGGATGTTTCCAATCTCACGCCGTATAGAATCCTTTAAGTCCGACAATGTTTGAGGATTGCACAGATAAACTCTGGACTTGAGATAGCCCCAAAACCAGAAATCCATAGGCGTCAGATCTGGGGATCGCGCAGGCCACGGAAAAGGATAATAGCGTGAGATGATTCGATCACCAAAATGCTGATCCAGGAGCCTTTTAACTGACCTCGCTATATGTGGAGGTGCGCCATCTTGCATCCAAACAATGTCATTGAGTGCATTCAGCCGACGCAACTCCGGTAAAACATAATTTTTCAGCATGGCTGCATACCGAGGGCCCGTTACAGAACATGTTGCAGGGCCAGTCGGGGTCGTTTCCTCAAAGAAGAACGGGCCCAGAACAAATGTAGCTGTAATGCCGCACCACGCAGTCACTTTGGCGTCAAATAATGGTACTGGCGCCACAGCATGAGGATTCGTCTCTCCCCAGTGCACACAATTCTTTGTGTTAATGCTGCCATTTAAGGTGAAATGCGCCTCGTCCGTCCATAGTATGCGAAGTGGCCAGTCGTTATCCGCATCATATCGTAACAAAAATGCATTTGCGAAGTCCAGACGTTGTTGTGGGTCACCCGGCTCCAACATCTGGACGCGCTGGAACCGATAGGGAAACATGTGAAGTACCGAGCGCAAGAGCTTGCGGACCGTTGAGTTCGGAATATCCTACACGCGCGCTATGCCTCTTGCGGTTTCTGTGTGTCCTGCAGTCACTGTATGGTGCACTTCCATGACAACGTCCTCAGAAACAGTTGGCCGTCCGGAGCGCTGTTTGTCACAGGTGCAGCCTGTATCTTCGAATTTCCGCACTAAATCACGCAGAGCTTACAGAGTACATGGGCCGCGTCGTTGTCGGTGATTGCGGCGATACACACGCAAGGCTTCCGCAGCGTTCATCCCATTTTGGTAATAGAGTTTGATCAATTCACCGCGAACTTTCCTAGGAAGACTCATATCGTCGGCATGTGCGAGTTCCCGAATGACGACTTCGCATACCCGCTTGGTATTTTATAGGTTTCCTACGCTGAATATCTGGAGACCGGCGTTCTGTGATTGGTTTCTTGACTCTGTCACATGCAAATTTATTGCGTGCGCCCATATCGTGTTTTATTAGCCGGTTTTCAGAACTCTTTTTTGTGTTTGCAGAACACGTCCGTTTTTAGACATATCGGTACCGTTTCAACGCTATTTAGGGTTTTCGCATGTGCTGAACATTTTGCGATGGTAAAAAGTAGACGTTGCCATTCGAAAATTTCGAGTTTCTGTCACTATAACTGTAACCGCGAGGGCCACTGTGTTGCCATTCATAGAATCTCGAGCGCATATCTCAAAAGAACTATATTTGAAATATCATCTTGATCGGTTAAATAGAATGGACGCTAGAAGTGCAGATGTTGGCAAAGTTTTTTTATAATCACCCTGTATATATATATATATATATATATATATATATATATATGTATATGTATGTATGGATGTATGTATGTATGTGAGTAAGTAAGTAAGTAACTAAGTAAGCAATTTTTTTAAATAATTTGCCTATCTAAACGTAAATATAAATATATTGTTATCACGTTCATATTAATTTCAATTTTAATTGCTCCTCAATGAAATTTTTCTTAGATGTTTTTAACTGAAGAATAATTTAAATCAATGACTGTCAAATTTATTTATTACTGATTCAATTTGATATTCCGAAATGAAAAATAATGTTTTGATTCGTTTCATTTCTCATACAGCAAATTTGAATGATTATTTTACTTCAAATATTCAGATTCCTTATTTTTTCAATATTTGCTACATAATCTATTTTCTTGGAAAAATTCTTTATTATTATTATTGGATTCAAATTTTAGATTTTAAATCACTACATAAATTTCACTTACTAAAATTTATTTTAATAGAAAGTAAACTACTGGAAATATAATTGCAATATATTGAAGAGAAATTTAAGTAAAAGTGTTGTGATATAGTTATAATAGTACTTTCAAAAATGTTAGATAATTATATGAAAAATATTAGATGTTTAGAAATTTTAGGTAATAGAATTTTAAGCTTAAGCTCAGTAGATTCTTATGTGAAGGAAACATGTTCTTGCTTAATCTCAGATTTGTCCTGCCGCAATAATGTTTAATATTTTCTTTGAAGCAAAGAGCTAGGTATAGATATCAAGTGATAAGATAAGCATCAATGGTTTTGAAAAACGTTTTTTGAATTAATATTCATTTTCATCATTTTTGCATTATTAATTAATTAAATCAGTTTATATTTTTACAGACTGGTTTTCTTTAAACAGTGCAAGAAATATTTTTTCTAATGGCAAACTGCCTTTAGGATATAACTATATAGCTCTATAAAATGGGCAAAGTGATGCCATCTCACACAGAGAGGCGCACAGTGGGTGTGCCATCTTCACCCCGAAAGTGAAGGGATAAAGGAAGACAAACACAGAGAAAGAAAGGAGCTTCCATGCCTGAACCAGGATTCAAACCAGGGATCTATTGATTCGAAGTTACGGACTATAAGCTCTCTGGCATCAGTTGGCTGTGAAAGTAATACACATTTTTTAATAAATTTAACTTCTAAATTTGTAATTTAATTAATCCATGTTAATAAAAATTATGGAAATTTTTATATATTTAATAAGGTTAATTTTATATCTGTTACTTTACAAAATAAAACGATTTATTCAAATATCAATTGAAAAAGTAACTTATTTCACTAAAATAACTCATATAGATATTATATATTACAAGAGAATGAATTTTCCTCATCATACCGAAACATTTATAACAATTGCATTACGAAAAATAAAAACATTAAAATTTCCATACGGTTGAAGTTTTATATTAATCATATTAAAGAAAAGTGTCCCCAATTTTCATTTTTTAATTATAAAACTGGACAAATTATTAAATATTTTCCAATTAATTGTAGAATTCACTGTGCTCTGTACATATTAACATTAGTTACTTCTACAGTTTAATGTACAAGCATATATAATAAATCCAGCAATTAGATTATATATGAAGAAATGTTTTTTAACTCGAATAAACAGTTATTGTCACACCTACGTTGCATAATACTTTATTTAAATAATTAAAGTATTAAATTCTTACTCTTAAAGCTATATTATATCTTTAATTTCGGCAGCAAATTTACTATGAAAATGTAATAGATTACACAAACTAATGTTAGCAGTGATACAAAATTAACACTATATTTGCACTAAAAATACATCTATGTATAAAGAATTGTAATAACTATTAGAATCATTGCTTGAATTATTGCTTTAAAATATAAAACATTACCTTTAGATTAATTCTAGTTTGAAATGAATTTTATAGGACCACAAAAATCACTTACTAAAACCAAAATGGATTCACAGCTTTGGATATTTGACACTGGTAATACAATAAATGTGTTTTCTTTTTTTCTGTATTTACTATTTTCAATATATTGTGAAAATGGTACAATTCTAATTAAATTTTATTAAATTGTAAGGAACTGGTTTTAGTTATCTGAATCTTAAGCAATAAAACAGCACGTGGAAATTGTTACATGTTTAAAGAATTTTATATTCAGATTGAACCTCAAAAAGTTATTGGATATTAGTTTTAAACAGTGTATTTAGTTTAACTTATACATGATGTGAAATCATTCTAAATATTAAAAAATAATCATTTGAAAAATATGCATCTGTTACTTAAGTAAATTACTGAGTTATAAAAATAAATTATCATTATTAGGAATGCAAAATGTAACTATTTTGTAATGCAATCACTAATATTCAGAGAAAAGTTTCATTTTTAATCCTTTTTCTTAGTTGAAAATCTTCCATTTTTCCCCGTCTACAATTTTTCCAACGATTATATATTGATTAGAAAATATTTCTCGATTACCAAGATACTTTAAATTTATTTGCCAACAATTATCTACATAAGAAATCGTTTTTACGTAGTTTTTTGCTTAAGCACGTAAAATATTTATCTTGTTTATGCATGCATAATATATAAAGAACAACTTCTTAAAATGTGAAAAAAAGAGAACATTTTATTTGATTTTAAATAACCATAACTTTTAACGCAGTGGTATCGAATGATCAAGAATATAGGTGTTTAATTGGCTTTCTTAAGTTACTAATGCTTCCTGTGAAACCAAAGTTGGTTTTGTATACCAGTGGAAGATTAGGGAGCAGTCATTCCGAATCAGTAAGAAATATTTCATCTGGTTAGTAAATCTGGGGAACAGGCTGACCAAAAATTAGTGCAATCTGCTTAACTTAGAAGAAAACTGTATTATATTTAGCGCTTGTATATGCACTGTTCTACTGAATCTTAACCAGAAAGCAATATAGAAGAACGTAATATAGAATCTTATAGGTACAGCGATGGTAAAGTAGTTGAATACTGGGTGTTAAATTTAATGCTAAACACAACCATTATGTCAGGTGCAGCATATTTTTGAAGGTACCCAATATAAGGTCACCACAGTGACTTCAAACTTTAATTCATACAATGTGGTGGAGCAGAAATGGATTCATATAATGCCACTTTTTCTAAAGGCGCATATTAAAACTGTACACATCATAATTTCTACCAAAAGAAAATTCAAATTTTTAAATTTATCTCGCTTTACATAAGAGATAATGTAGTCACTTATAGTTGAAAATAAATTTTATAATTTGTATATCCCAACATGGAAGATATATGTGAATCATACTTCACACAATTTGGACTAATTCTTTTTGATTTCTGTGTTCAAAAGCCTCTTATGTGCACACAAATTAATCTATTTATACACCTATATGTGTCTGTCTATGTATTTAAAATGAGAAACAACGTAAATATCCTCCATCTCTTATTACAAGTAAATAATTCTGCAATTTTCACAAATTAATATTTGATAAGTAAAAATTCATTTCTCGAATTTGAGGTATTTATTTTGAAGCTTTAGAAAAGGATTTAATTTCATACCTAGTTTATTTATTATATGATGAGAAAGGTTTACTAAAAACAAAAAACATTAAACTTTTTAATAAGCCTTTGTGTAAAGGACCATTATTTGGAGATAAAATGGAAATTACTATGGGAAAATAAGTATAAAATAAAACATTAAAAAGCAAGTAACCAAAACTTTTATATCAACAAGCAAAAAGAGTTTTCAAAAAAAATTGAGAATATTTGTAAATAAATAAAAAATATAGCTTGAAACCAAAATTATCTGTTTATGCCAAATGCCTTATGCCAAAACACAAACAAAAAAAAACTATGTAAAAAAAACAAGAAATAAATTGCTATAAATATCATTATTTAGTAAAAAGAAAAGAAAATCATTAAAAGGTAAACAAAAAGACTTATATGAGAGAAAGGTAGCGTGCACACACACAACACACACACTCACACACACTCACACACACACACACACACACACACACACACATATATATATATATATATATATATATATATATATATATATATATATATATATATATATATATATATATATATATATATATATATATATATATATATATATATATATATGTATATTATATATCGTATAATTGAATTGCTTTTTCTGTCTGATTTTGTAACAAAGATAGATAATAATTCTTTTCTGGCAACGAAATAGTTTTACCGTAAGTTTTTCTAAAATTCTAAGTTTTTATTTTGTTACAATATTTATGATTCACACACACACACAAAACATTTTTTATAACAAATACATATTTTTTTGCAATTTTCTTTTATATTGTTTTAAGTAGTTAGTTATATATTGATTAAATAAATTTTTATTTGAAATTTTTCAAGCAATTTTATTTTTTGCTGTTTTTTATCCCTCGAACTAAATGATACTTTTGCTTTTAATTTTTATACAAAGAAAAGAAATATTTCAATTCAAACATGATTCAATATGTTCGACAAATTATACAAAAACGGATCAAAATCGTCAGTTATCTAATATATTTAGAATTACTAGGAACTATTTTTTAAGTGAAATTTATCAAATTTTATTTCTTTAATTTATAATTGTAGATTTCAGTGTATAATGATATAAATTCTTCCTACAAATATATAATTAATTTGAATATTATTTTTTGGTATTATTGAAAACATTCTATTTTATTCTAGTTGATTCCCTTTTTCATTTACTGTATAAAAGTAACAATAATATATTTAAGAGATTTCAATGATTACAATTTTTCCAATGCTATAATTTTATATATTTTTTTCAAAAACAATAGAGTTATAAATTTCATATATTTAATATTATAATAATGAAATATTTTTAATAATATAAAACTATTTTCATGATTTTTTTTTTGCTATGCTGCTTAGTTATAAAGAAAGTTTTAAATATGCCAAATTTCTTCATATAGGAGAAGATGTTACTGTTATTAAATTTATATTTGAAAGGTTTTTCTTGCAACTTATAAAAGATTTGATAAAATATTTTGTTTTGGAAGGAATAAGTTTTATCCATTTATAAAGATTTTTGCAATTTATTTAGAAACAGAACCTGAAAATTTTTAATTTACTTAACTCATTTAATGTTTCTTATTGTTGGAGAAAGTATTTAAAATAAAATCAAGATTATAACTTGCTTTATTAGTAGTAATTATAATAATTTTTGCAGCTGAGGATTTAAATGTTAACATTGTTTTCACTTTTAAATAGAATTTATATTTAATGCTATGAATATTTTCTTCGAATTAATAAATAGTTAGATTCTTTATTGCAAAATTTTTCTATTTGTATATTAAATTTGAGGCAAAAAAAAAAATAAATTAACAAAATCCATTAATTTTGTTTTAAATCATTAATATATTGCGTATAATTTTTAAATTTTTCAATTCAATATTAAAGAAGAAAGTTGCATATATTTAATAATAAATTAATATATGCAACTAATTTTTTATAAGCTATTAGTTAATACATCTAAGTTATAAACAACTATAACATTTTTGCAAGAGTCATTAAAAATCTTATTAAAATTTGTAATAGCAAATAATGTTTTTGATTTTTTGTTTATATGTTGCAATATTTAAGCAATTATTAATTTTTAAAAATTTTTATTGCTTATTAACAATTTTAGTCATATTTACTCAGAATTTTATCTTAAAAGCGAAATAATTTTTGTTTCTAATTTATTTATTTTAGTTAATTTTAATGAATAAATAAATTTTATTTTAATGAAGTATTCGCTTAATGTTTTACTGCCTTAAAAATCTTTAAAAATCTGTGTTATAAATTAATAAAATAATAAATCTCTCTTACGTTTCCAAGCTATTCTTTTAACTTTTATTACAGTATTCATCATACACTTTTTTTTTTAAATCGGTAAAATTACAAATTCAAAGCTTGTAGAAAATGCATTATTTCTCACACAGATTTTAAATTTGTAAACGCATTCTTTATTACTTAATTTTGCATATTAAAAATTTCATTGAGGTCATAAAAATGTAGTTCAATTCTTAATCCTTTGAAAATTTTCTTCTTTTAATCTAAACAACTTTCTAATTTCAATTTTAAAGTTGTCAAAATTTTATTCATCACACTTTGAATTTCTTAAACAATGTATTTATTATCATTTTTAATCTTCTCTTTAATTACATCTGTGAAAAATAAATCTTTACTATATTTTGGCATTTGTAAACGTGAACGCCAGCAGGACTCCCTTTACCTAACCCAGGAATGGTTCTATCAGTTTGGGTGGAGTTTGCTGGAGAAAGAAAGAAGCACCAGTTGGGGAGCGCCACCCCTGCCTGTGGTCCCGAGCTCTCAACGCAACAGCTCAAATCAGCGTAGGAGAGTAGTTGCTTCACTGCTTCATTGATTCTTCTTCATTGGTTCTTGGGCTCTCATCATCGTTCAGGGATTATTAGCTCCCTGTGCTCCGAGAGGAATGTTATCAGCGAGATGATTTTGGTTTTCGCTTGCGGATGGTGGATAACATTTTTCAACCATTCTATTCTTAGGTGTTCGCTGGGGGTGGTAAAATGCCATGAGCTGGTGAGTGGGCACGATGTGGCAAAGTGAAGTGGGTCACCCGTATGACCACAGGCACAGTTGTCGCTTTGCAGAGCACCAATTTTTTGTAGATAGCTCGGGAATGGACCATGTCCCGTGACGAACAGTGTAATCTGTCTTGACCAGCATTGGTTATTAGGTTTAACCTTTGGAATTATATCATGTACCAAGCAACCTGTAGTAGCTTCGTCCCATGACAGTCACCAGGTTTGAATGACCTTTGTTTTGCATTCCTTTTTGTGAAAAGATCTTGGGGTGGGCAGATTTATTTGAAGTTCGATCGCTGTTGTGTCTTCTTTTGCCAATCTGTCGGTGGTCTCGTTGCCTTCTAGTCCGAAGTGCGCTTTAACCCATCCGACATGTAGGTTGTTGGTGATGTTGATCTCTCGTTGGATTTCGCGGGCCAATGGACTTGTTGTGGTGGTGTTGCTTATGGCCATGAGGGCTGCTTGGCTTTCTGACCATATGCTGATTTTCTCTGCTCTTGTCTTTGCCCAGGTTACAGCTTTTAGAATGGCATACATTTCTGACTGAAAGACTGTGTTGTTTGAGTTGAGCTTGAATTTTTCAAAGTGGATGATGTTACCGACTAAGATGGCTGAAAAGGCTGCTCCTACATTATCTTCCATTTTGGAGCCATGGGTATATATCTGACAGATGGTCTGATCCTGTTTTGAGGGTTGATCATCTCCTAGACTGATGTGGTTGTCTACTTGGAAGTTTCCTGCGTGGATGGTGAGCTTGGAGATTTTTTCTTCAATAAGGTCAGTGCAGGTTTGCTTGATGGCATATTTGGTATTGGCTTCCATTTCGATGAAAAGATGTAGGGACATAATCCCTGTAATTACTTGGAGGGCTGAAGTGGCCGTTGTTCTAAAGACACCCGTGATGTTGAAGAGGAATTTTATTTGGATTTTGTCCAGTAAAAGCTGATTTTTTACACGTAGATTCCTACCCCATATCATTGCCCCATGGGCCATTATTCTTTCGGCAACCGACTTGCAGAGGATGGCTCTGTGTTTTTGTTAAAAACCCCAGGTGGATCCCGCCAGCCATAGGAGCTGTTGGTGTACTCTAGAGGCTTTGGCTCATTGATTTTTAATATGAGTAGACCAGTTAAATTTTTCATCTATTATGACACCCAACAGTTTGAGTGATTTAACTCTTTTTATTTTTAGGTTGTCCCAGTAGATCTGGGGGCCACACTGTAATTTCGTAAACAGCATATAGTGTGACTTGTTTACTGAAATTTCCAATTTATGGTTGGTGGTCCACTTCCTGAAGATGTTGAGAGCTTCTGTGACTAGTCTTCCCAATTTTCTCTCGCTATTGGCCGAGAGAGTTGAGTTCTCTTTTCTTGCTTGCCATTGCTGGAGTCCACCAATTGGGTAAGATGTTATGTTTATGCTTGGTTTTTTTATAAGCTTTGGTACAGCTAATTATAAATTGGTCCTGTAGTGCTAAGGTGGCTTCATCCAATTGGTGTTTATTGCAGCAGTCTAAGAGGTTCTGTGTTATTGTTGGTATGAAAGGACGGAGAATATTTATGAAATTTTTTTGGTTCTCATATTTTGTTTTAAATAATGTGATTATATGTGTGTCCGGAGGTTTGGTTAGTTGGATCTGGATGTATTTATGGTAGCTTAAGGATTCGATGTCTAGAACTTCCCATGTACATTTTGTGGCCAATATCGGGTTGGAAGCAATTGTTATATCCGGCCATCCTTTGTGAGTTGAAGAAAGAAAGGTTGGTGGAGCTCCCATTGTATTCAGTACGTGGAGGTTGTTAATGGTTATGAATTCCAATAGTTGTTCTCCTCTGGAGTCGTTGTCTTTATAGTCCCAGGGCATATGGTGCGCATTTAGATCTGCCAACAGGAGGTAATCCTCATTGCATAATTTACCGTGTATGTGTTCGAGATCTTGGATAGTACCCATGATGGTTGGTTGAGATGTTAGTCTATCCCTATGTCTGTGATTAACTGGTGGACTGTATGCTGAGATGATGGTGATCGGATTATTGGCTACTGAAATTTTAACTGCTATGGTTTTGAAGAGTAGTATTGGGTTGATGTTAGCTGTTGCAATTATTCCCGCTTTGGCATTGCCTGCGAGCCAGTATATCCACGAGCTTGGTATGCCCAGTATTTTGTTGTCCTTGTTCAGGAGGGGTTCCTGTATGGCAAAGATATCTACGTTATGTGTATTTGCAATGATTTGTAGTTGGTCAGTTGGTGTGCTTGATCTCATCAAGTTGATTTGGATGATAGTGGTTTTTGGAGGGCTGTAGTGGGACTGAAGATTATCTCTATGTGTTGGGTCGTTAGTTGGTTGGTTGTTATGATTGCTCATGTTAAAATTGTTGAAGTTGTTGGTAACTTAGTTCAATTGGTGTAGATGTATACGATAAACTCGGCATTGTGTTGAAAACGCTGTGTGGAGTTTGGCATTTGTAGCCAATATATCAACTATGTCAAATAAGTTTAAAATTATTATTTAGATTGTTGCACAGAGGAATATTGAAATCAAGTTTGAGATTTGCATGACAAATCTAAATATATAGTATAAAACCTCTTAAGATTCTATTTTCTATTTTTTAAAATGTATATATATATATATTTATTTATTTCCTAAATTTGTAGTTTTGCAATCTTCCTCATTATAACTACATGCAAATTTCTTTTAAAAGTCAGTTTATATAATTTTAGTATTGATTATTAAAATATCAAGACATTACTTTTATTTTAAAATTGTTTCTATAAAACAAAATTTGCTGCAATTTGAAAAATGACATACTTTGTTCAAATTATTTCTAAAATTTGACAACAATATCTAAAAATTTTGTAAGTTATTTATATAATGCGTAATGAAGAAAATAAAACATTTAGTATTAAATATGTAGTAATTAAAATCATACGTTATGGTCACAGAATATGGAATTTTAATCAATCATTTACTCATTCTGTAGTTTAATACATTTTAAGATAAAAATAATAAATTTGTTAAATAACTAATCGACTAATTTTTTATCATTTCCATTTTTATTGACATAATAATTAAAAAGGAAAATGAATAATTTTATCATTAGACTAAAAATAATTTACGTCATAATAGCGATCATAAATTTTTAATTTATTTATGCGTAAATCGGTATTTTACAACTTTAACAATATTTCTAAATTTTAACTAAGATCTTAACAAAAACTTGCATTTTCATATAAGTGCTATGAATTTACTTGCATTTTCCATCGTTTATATTTACATAACTGTAATCTTGCATATACATTTTAAAATTTTAATGTGAAATTCAAGATGTAAAAATATATTTTAAAAACAGTTTTTTTAAATATTTTGTTTTCCCAATATTGTCAATTTTCTTAAATTTTATTTCCATTAAAGTTTGTTTTTATGACTTTGACTGATTGCTTATTGTTTTGATTCATCAAATTTTCTTGTGTTGAATTGTCTATTAATCATGAAATTCTTTATGTTCTTTGCTTTATAAGAAGGAAAAACACAAATTAATCTACGAGCTCTCTGAATAAGTGTTTGTAATTCATGATTATATGCATTTATAATGTCACAGAATTGCATGTTTATGATATTTATTTCTTCAGTTATTAATTCACAATGAGATTTTAATTATATTTCTAAAATATACTTAACTGCTTTATTCCATCTTCTCATTATTAAGAAAGTTGCATGCATAAGCAATTACATCGTCTGGAAGATATAAACACCTCAAAGAAAATAATCTGCAAAATATTTAGATTTAAGATAAATTTAAATAGAATTAATTGCCATATTTTACAATAGGAAACCCCTTGACAACAGTATGTGAAAAGAGATTCTTCGCACATTTGTCGAGTCATATCCACAAGAATGATTCGATAAAGTCAAACAATGACTAAATTTGTATTTGATTAGAATTTATCAACATTAATTTCTTTGCAAAATTATATCGAATAACAAATAACATAAAATTACTAGTCTGCAGACTTTAAATAATTTTTTTTCCCAATATTTACATTTAGCATTATATAAACAGATTGCGCACATTTAAATATTTCTTTTGATTTACTGAAATAATTTAAGAAGTACAAATATCATACATCATTATGGCATGTTAATGATGTCTATCTTTACACTTTTGTAAATGATTGAATTACGAAACAATGGGAAAATATTTGATCTGATATTAATAGATGATGATATAAAATTAAATGCATATAGAAATGTCCTTCGATAAACATATCTTAGCAGTCAAGTATAAATATTTATAAAGAATGTCGATTTTTAATTATAGGACATTAATAAAGTATTGACGATCAAATAAAATTGACATTAAATTAGAAATTGATAAACAAAATATAACATTAAATTTGTATACTACATTTCAAAATTTGTATAATTTAAAAAAATTTCAAAAGTAAAGTTCATACAAAAATATAAAAAATGACTCTTATACTCGAATACATGTGAGGTTTCATTGAAAATTTTAAAAATAATTGCAACTTTAAATGATAAATATTTATCATTTTTAATGTTTACTTATAAAGTACTTTGTGACAAAGATAATTATTAGCGAAAATATTTCTGATAACAAAAGCAAATTTTCATAATTATCATTAGCATTGTAATTCCCTTTTGTAATTCAATCATTATATTTTTTCTCTTTAAATAATTAATTAAAAGCACTGCTTATAGAATATATATTCATGAGTCTCAAATTGTAACATATGATTTTATAAACATATGCTTTTATTTGCTTACTTATATCAAAAATGACCCAACAGTCTCGAGACTTCATGTATACAAATTGAAAGCTAGTTGTCAATAACCTTAAGTACAGATTGTAATATAAGTATGAGGAAACTAAATACATCTCTATAATGGAACAATAGATGAGAGCTTTTTCTTCTAGAAACATTACTATGCGGAATGTTATTTTAAATTACAGTTTTATCATAAAATATCTGAGATATACATATTTAGACAAGGTGTTATATGATACTATAAACCAGTGTTTCTCAACTGAATTTACTCCAAGGACCGGTAAAATATTTCGGCACGTTCGCGCGGACCGGTAATATTAATAATTTGATATATTATAATTATAATAGACTGGCAACGCTGGTGGTACGGCAATTTATGAAACGCGTTTAGGTACATAGTTGCCAGTTTGTTGTATTTTTCATCAAAGATTACATTATTTTTTAAACTAGTAAACTATTATTATTGTAATGTAGGTACTGTATCGGTGGTCGGCCTATAAAGCTGGATATTTCGCGGACCGGTAAATATTTCTTGCGGACCGGTACCGGTCCGCGGACCGGCGGTTGAGAAACACTGCTATAAACTATCCTATAAACCTGATAATAAAATGGAAATTTGAAGCAGCCTTTAATAAGTATATATTGAGTTTAGACTAATCAATCTTGATAGCAGCATGTGAAACAATGTTACATATTTTTTATATGTGAATTACCTCATTATTAGCCAAAACAAATCCAGCTTAATTGGCATCATAGTTAGATGATCTATAATTGGCATCATAAAATTAAATGGTGATCTATATCCTATGATTACAGGTCACCATTTAAATTTTACATAGTCACTGATAGAGTGATGTTTTAACAAGGATGATGTGATAGTACTCTTTCTTCAGGGTGTGTCACGTGTCTTTTAACAACTGGATTACTCCAGACCAGAAACTCTGCAAATCAGCGAATATGTTATACTGTGCATTTGGATCCTTCTTTAAACATATGTGTGGATGGAAGTTTTATAAATTAAAAAGATTTGGGTTAAGTCTGGGCACTGTTTGCATACATTCATATAATCATGATAAAAAAAATAAGCAGAATCAAATGATTTGAAATAAAAAAATCTATCCTTTAGAAGAAACTTCTAACAATGTTTGAGTCTGTATCATATCACTGAATGCATTGTCACTAATTGTAGCCTAACAACTTATTCAATTTATTGTACATTCACTCTGTTTATAAGAGTGCCATGTAAAAAAAACACATATTGTTTATTATAGTAATTTTTTATATTAATTTTTATCACTTTCTTTGTGTGCATTCTAGAATACATCATTTATTATCTAACTATAACAAAATAACTGTCTACAAAATTTAAAAATAATTGCTTTACATGTTTGGTTATTAAAATAAAAACAGATACACTGTGGAACTCCAATCATCCGACTCACTTTCAGAATTTCAGAAAAATAAATTAGGTTGAAGAAGAGAAGAAAAATGAGAAAAGGTAAAAGTTCAAGAAAAGGAAAGGTATGTGAAGGGAGAATATGAAAATGAGAGGGAGAGATTTGTCACCTGATGAATTCAAAAACATTCTTTTGTAACTCCTAGATCTTCAGAAGCTTTTGGTGAAGATACAGGAGAATAAATCATGAGTGAGACTCAAGATTGAAAATAAATTAGGTTGAAGAAGAGAAGAATTAGGTTGAAGAGAGAAGAAAAATAAATTAGGTTGAAGAAGAGAAGAAAAATGAGAAAAGGTAAAAGTTCAAGAAAAGGAAAGGTATGTGAAGGGAGAATATGAAAATGAGAGGGAGAGATTTGTCACCTGATGAATTCAAAAACATTCTTTCGTAACTCCTAGATCTTCAGAAGCTTTTGGTGAAGATACAGGAGAATAAATTATGAGTGAGACCCAAGATTGAAAATAAATTAGGTTGAAGAAGAGAAGAATTAGGTTGAAGAGAGAAGAAAAAATATATTAGGTTGAAGAAGAGAAGAAAAATGAGAAAAGGAAAAAGTTCAAGAAAAGAAAAGGTATGTGAAGGGAGAATATGAAAATGAGAGGGAGAGATTTGTCACCTGATGAATTCAAAAACATTCTTTCGTAACTCCTAGATGTTCAGAAGCTTTTGGTGAAGATACAGGAGAATAAATTATGAGTGAGACCCAAGATTGAAAATAAATTAGGTTGAAGAAGAGAAGAATTAGGTTGAAGAGAGAAGAAAAAATAAATTAGGTTGAAGAAGAGAAGAAAAATGAGAAAAGGTAAAAGTTCAAGAAAAGAAAAGGTATGTGAAGGGAGAATATGAAAATGAGAGGGAGAGATTTGTCACCTGATGAATTCAAAAACAATCTTTCGTAACTCCTAGATGTTCAGAAGCTTTTGGTGAAGATACAGGAGAATAAATTATGAGTAAGACCCAAGATTGAAAATAAATTAGGTTGAAGAAGAGAAGAATTAGGTTGAAGAGAGAAGAAAAATAAATTAGGTTGAAGAAGAGAAGAAATATGAGAAAAGGTAAAAGTTCAAGAAAAGGAAAGGTATGTGAAGGGAGAATATGAAAATGAGAGGGAGAGATTTGTCACCTGATGAATTCAAAAACATTCTTTTGTAACTCCTAGATCTTCAGAAGCTTTTGGTGAAGATACAGGAGAATAAATTATGAGTGAGACCCAAGATTGAAAATAAATTAGGTTGAAGAAGAGAAGAATTAGGTTGAAGAGAGAAGAAAAAATAAATTAGGTTGAAGAAGAGAAGAAAAATGAGAAAAGGTAAAAGTTCAAGAAAAGGAAAGGTATGTGAAGGGAGAATATGAAAATGAGAGGGAGAGATTTGTCACCTGATGAATTCAAAAACATTCTTTCGTAACTCCTAGATCTTCAGAAGCTTTTGGTGAAGATACAGGAGAATAAATTATGAGTGAAACCGAAGATGGAAAATAAATTAGGTTGAAGAAGAGAAGAATTAGGTTGAAGAGAGAAGAAAAAATAAATTAGGTTGAAGAAGAGAAGAAAAATGAGAAAAGGTAAAAGTTCAAGAAAAGGAAAGGTATGTGAAGGGAGAAGATGAAAATGAGAGGGAGAAATTTCTCGATGAATTCAAAAACATTCTTTCGTAACTCCTAGATGTTCAGAAGCTTTTGGTGAAGATACAGGAGAATAAGCTATGAGTGAGACCCAAGATTGAAAATGATGGTAAACTTACTTAAAGTGTTGATTAAGAAGATGATTTTTATGTCTAAGTTGAAGCAGACATGGGACTATTCATTATTGAAGCATTTGCCAGCTATGAAACTGTTTTGAAATGGATGGAACATCAGCGAGAGTATGATTACATGCAAATTCTCACCGCTAAATGGATACCCGACTTGGCTGCTCGAAAATAGATGAAAGCAGTGAAGCAGCTTACTCTGAGTGAGATATTGTGCAAGAAATGACTTTCATTTTCAGCACTGTACATACATAATATATTAAGCACTTGTAAGTACCTTAACATGTAAAAGTACTGCATTTTCATTTAATTGATAAAAAGCTCATTTATCAATTTTTCTTTAAAAATGTGTTTTTTCTGCCAATTTCAACGTCCAACACTTAATTAAAATAGACCATTTTTTAACATTAAAAAAATTCAATTATTATCAGACATTAAAAAAATCCAATTATCTAAATATTTGATTATCCGAATGGAGTCCAGTCTCAATTGATTCAGATAATTCGCGAGTTCTGCTTTACTTATATACCTTTGTATACATAGAAATTTAATTTACATTTGATAATGTTTTCCTTTAATTTTTATCTCGACTATTGAAAAGGATTATAATATTTTATAAAGGAGGAAATTGATACTTGAGTTAAAATGAAAATATATTTTGAATCTCAACATTTAATATTCAATAATTTCCAAGTACTTTACGAAAAAAACAAAAAAGTGTTTTTCACTTCATGATTTTATAAGGGTTTTCAGATCGAAAAACTAAAATCGGTGTTATCATATAGTATATATGAGTAAATTTAATTTATGTATCTTGAGTTTCAGATCAGTTTTCCAAAATTAATATACCTTTAAATCTTACTTTAATATAAGAAAAATAACATTTTATATATTGAAGTAAGCTTGAATGCTTAACAATGATTAATTTACTGATAAAGGAAGCAATATCCTCTGCAACTATTCTCTTTCGGAGGTTTTTCTCCTATACTTTGTTAATAATATCTTAATTTTAATTCCTATGTTATGATTATACAAACAGAAAAATTAGGAGAAGGTAACTTCAAAATGTTTGAATATGTTTGTATATGATTGCATGAGTATTGTATTTTTCAGAAGCTGAAATGTATTCTCAAAAGTATTGTTTTCAATTACAGATTTCTGTGATTTTGAATGCATAAAAATTGGATATTTTTTTACATATTCTGTATTACCAAAAATCTATTAGAAAAAAATATTGCATTGGAGTGTAATGTATATATTCTTCAGTTGTATTTTTACAACAATATTGTGAAAAAATTGTTTCTTTGTAACATTATCGTATTTAGAATTAATAATATTGGGCGATCAATTTGCTTTAGTCTCTCATACCAGAGAAAGCAGCAACATGTTTTTTTTTTGAAAGTTACTTTAATTCAAATTTATTTCCGATTGTTTTTAGTACATTATATGATACAAATACAATACATAATTATTATTTGCAAATTGTTTTAACTTAATGCAAATATGTGGCTAGGCCTAATAAGTTTACTAAATTTAGGACACTTTCAATTATTATATAGATTAAAATCTTTGATGGTTAGACATTCATCCTTAGTATTAAATCAAGACACATTTTCTAAGAATTCTTATCTTTTAATAAATATTTATGAGACAGCAATTATTATCCTTTAACAGTTAAGCATTCATTTTAATGTATTTAGAACTACACATTTTATATGTACTTACAACTTCTTATTTCTTGGTTAAAACAAGTGTTATTTTTTTGTTTATCATTATCTATGTAAGAAAATTAATTTAATACGTTTTCCATAAATGACAATATTACTTTAAACAATTGACTTCTGAACTCATGTTGGGCATTTTCCATGTGAAACATTTTATTTAATTAAACACCGAATTTATCAATAAAATTTATTTTTATGTACTTATATGGAAATATTTAAGACAAGATTACAAAAATATGAACTCTATTATGAAATATAATAATAAGGTTTACAATTTAAAGTTTCACATTTAGGATAATCTTCCACGAAAACCTGTAAACTATTTACAAAGGTGATATGGAATGTAGTTTATAATTTTATAATCTTTCACTGTATTCTTACAAAATATTGACATGAGTAAAAATTTAAATTACTTTCATTGTATTTTTTTTCTGAATCAGCGCAAAGGAAATGATATACAATAAAGTTCTGTTATTGTAAAAAATTAGTACACATTTATTTACAAAATAATATATAATTACTTAATTTATAGATAATGTATTCATTTGAATTTAATAGTCATCCCTTTTAGGCAAGCAACCAGAAATACATACCAGTTAAACTTCACAGTGTCCCGTAATTTCCAAATGATTAATAAGATGATATTTGCAATTCAAAAAAACTGTTACGTGCTGACATGGATTCACGTAAAATTCTTTAATAATGAAAAACTAATTTACCTCTTGTCAAGATTCTTGCATAATTCATAAGGAAAAACATCGTTTTATCGCTAAAAGGGTATAAAGAAAGAATGTACAAGCGCTTTTTTTATGAAAACCAAATTTTTAATAAAGTCTGAAAATTAAAACACGAAATTTCTTTGTTGAAAATTCTTTATCCTAGACTTGCATATTCTTTTTGCACTAATATGTAAAAGTGTCTGGAATATTAAGATCGCCTTCAGTAAAAGGTGGATTAAGAGAATGAATAAAAAATGAATTAATTTCGTGAACTTTACTTATTGGTGAATATTTTATACATTGCTGTATTCATTTATTAAAAACGATATCCTTAATTTTTTTTATAGAAACTTACATTTGGACTCGCATTTGAACAACAAATGTAAAGCATTTAAATTATATTGCATGTTATTACATTTTTAACCTGAGTATGTATAATTACGTCAGTTACTGATATCAGTAAATATAAATTCGTTGAAGTATTAAGTAGAAGTACTTAAGAATACGTATACATAATCATAATAACCATTAATACATCTCCTTAGAGGAAAATTTATAAAAATTTATTAAGAGGTCTGGAAAACGAATAAAATAAAGATATTTAGAACCATTAGTATTGATTTGAGATTTAATAAAGGAATTTGTATGTCTTTTAAAGATATTACTTTGTTTTTCCTGAAATGTGGTTAGTACATTATTGAAATGTTAATAAAACTTAGAATTTTAAAAATGGTTGATTGTTAAATATGCTTAAAATCATTATGGCCATATGATTTGGTAAGGTTTTTTTGAGATCACGAAGGAAACAGCTTAAAGTTGTTTTAAGACATTTTATATCGTCTACAGCGTAAATTGCCTTTTAGGGAATTTTTTAGAGTAAACCGTATTCCCCTTTAACTAGGGAAGAAATCTTGAAAATTTTAAATGAGCATGCAGGATACGGAGACTGTTTATTTACAATACTTGGAATCGAACACTAGATTTATTTTTTCTGAAAAGCACCATCTTACCACTAGGATATGGTGAGCCCATGTTAAGAATTTAATTTTTAGTTTGAAATCTCATGAAATAATTTTAATACTTTACTGCATTTTTTATGTAAAAGGTATTATTTTATCCTTAAATAAACACTTTTTATTAAGAATTGAACATTCTATTCTTCTTCCTAAGATAAGTGTACTGTTCTTCAATTTGGCATCACGCAATGCTTGTTGATTGGTATTTTTTAAGATCAAAAACTAAGTTCAAACTATTATTGAATTTTAGTAACCATATTTAAAATAATTTTTTCAACATAACACAAATTTTATGATACTAATATTTTGATACGAGACGCACATCACGTAAGAAATTTTAATAATCGTACAAATTTTTAATTTAGTTTTTTAGTGAGAAAAATCATCATATTATTTTGCAATTTAATTATTAAACATACAGATGTATTCGCAATTTAAAGTCTCTCAATCAATCAATTTAAATTTTTCAAATAAAATTTAAGTTTTTTTAAGGAGTAGTTAAATAACCTAATTTTATTATTGATTTGCATATAAAAAAATTAGAGTCAATAAAATATGAAATGAAATAAATAAAAAATTTAAATATAACTTTTAAAAAATACTTTATATAACATGACAACAAAAAATAAGCTAGATTACTACATCAAAATTACGAAATAGAAATCATTATTATTTTCCCTGTAAGTTGAAATTTTCAAATTATTTGTGTTTTAACACTTGCCTGCTGCACAAATGACTCTAATATTTCAAATATAGATATTATAAATTAAAAATATATCCCATTTTTTATATAAATTTGACAAACACTTAAAATATATTTTGTGAAGTAAAATACCCATGTATTATATAAAATATATAACGTTATAATATATATAAATGTTTAACAATAAGGCCAAGCATTATTGTAATATTTGGTCATATAGTTAGAGATGGTCAAGTAGTAATTATCTCAGCATCAATAATAATAATGTATCGATAACTTGAAAAGGCTAGAACTTTTTCAAATTGGAGTATTTTTCAAATAATGCTTTTTGACAGAAATTGTTATTGTAAACTAATACCATATTCAAACACTATTGTAGATATTAATGATAAGAATGTGCTTTTACAATGAACGTGATATAAACGTAAATTAATCTGTTCTGCATATTGCAGCGAAGAAAGTGAACTTCCATGGCTAAGAGGTAGCGTCTTCGGCTCGGAACCGAAAGGTTGTCAGTTTGAATCTAGGCGATTCGAGTAAATTATTTAAAATGCAGGTTGCGCACAAAAATTTGTGTTAAATTATTGTTTGATTATTTTCATGTTCTAGAACTTTCTTTAGTTATTCCAGAAGATATTTCTAGAATGTTCCAATTGACTATAAAAGCTCATTTCCTCAGTCTGTTGTTCTACTGCAAAGTACGCTTAATAAACCTGTGTTCCTTATCATCTGACTCTTCATTGTGTTTAATCGTGACAATATTATTGTATGTCTAACTCAGTCTGTAATCCCGCTATATTCGCAATTACAAAAAGAAAGGGAAATCGTGTGGGATAACATGGTGCTCTTAAAACATTCTCATCATAGTAATACATGAATTTTATAATTAAGTACACTGGAAACAATACGACACTGATATCAAAAGGTAATTTTGAATTTCATTTTTGTGGTTTTTAAATTACTAACAAAAAAGTCGTATGAAATGAAGAATCTTTATAATCGATTATAATAAATAATACGCATTATTTTCCAATTCATACAAAGCCTTTTTTATAAATAATTCCTGATACAATCTCTTATTTCATTAACTTATTGTAAAAATATGTCATGTATTTTTGGAGGGACCATTGATTTATTTTATCCTTATCTTAGACATTTTCTACTTAGAGCTGCCACTTTAATACTACACCTGATTGACTTTTATCTCTATAACTTTAAATAAGTTATTTTTATCTTGGGATTTATACAATTCGGAGAAAAAATCAAGAAACATCATTTGAAATAATATATCATACTTTTATCAAATGATGAAAGAATATCGCGTGGGAATATTTTGATACAGAGAAACTTGTATTAACATTCCTTATCAATATATCTATTAAATTATTTTGAAACATCATTTTCGGTTGTTTAAGAAATTTAAGGATATATTGATTTCAAAGGAATGTATTATTTAAATCCATCTCAAATTAATAAATAAATTTATGGAAAAAAATCAGAATTATATTTTTTATGCAACACAAAATTTACTTTGTTAGGTAAATTAGTTTTGAAGCGTTGAATTCTATGCTTTTAAAACTGCACTATACATAATGCATCCATTTAGGCATGTATTTATCCTCTTATATTAGATAAGATTTATTTTACAAATAAATATTCAAACAAATATGCTTTATTACTGAATGCAAAACAATTTATTGAAAATTCTGAATTGTTCAAGGAAATTTAAGCATCATTTTTAAGTCATATATTCTTATCCTAAAGCATTTCTCAATATTTATCGTAAGACAAATATTTTTTCACTTTTCTCTAGATTTCTTAGCTTCTTCTTAATGTTTGCAAATATATTGCAGGATTTACCACAGTATATTAACTTCTGTGTATCGTGTTAATACTACAGTAAAATAGATTTCAGTACAGAACAATTAATTAAAATCATCTGGTTATTTTTCCGATGGTTTAAATTTAAAAGAAATTGGATATAGTGTACCTCTAGGTTGAATAACCGCGCCAAACTGGATAAACTGGATATAATTGCAATAATGCGACCATTACCCAAAAAAAAGATGATGTTACACTGAACAAAAGTCGCATTATAGTTTTTTACACAATACGCTAAACAGAAACAAATACAGTTCATTCATATAGTTGTCTCAAGTTTTAAACATAAGAAAGCATTTTTACAAAAGGAGTAAGACTAAAGTTTCTGCTTTTAAAATTTATCTGCATTGCATGAACAATGAAAAAATATCGACGTGCTTAACACAAAATACTTAATTGAATTAGAAGCAGAAATTGTAAAATGATTAAGATTAAAGATTTTTTATATAATTGAAAAAAGTTCATAATTGATAGCAAATTATTAAATTTTTTAAAAGAGTCTAAATTATGTTATTGAATGGCATTTTATTCGGTCTCAAAGATTTTAACAGAAATTGTAGAGTAATAAATAATTTAACTGAATAAGCTTGTTCAAAATTAGAACATTTAAAATTTTTATTATCTCTTGATTGATTTTAAAAAATTGATCAAAAGAAAAATAAAAATAATTTGATATACAGTCTCTAGAATATCAGAGAAGCCATTCTTAATAAATTCAATAACCTTTTAGTGCCAAAGTTGTTACTAATTCTCGATAAAAGATCAAACCTGGTAATTATTTACGAAGTCCCTCAGAGCTAATCAAAGATTTCAAAGGTGAGTTCTCTAAGTGTGAAAAGAAGATGCCAGCCCATCAATAATGAGATGCATCATTGTGAGAGAACCAACTTTTCCCGAGAAAAGTTGGATGAAAATAAATTTTCTCATCTTCAATCCAAAACTTCAGCGCTAAATAAAGCATTTCGTTCCCTGGAGGTCTTTACCTTTCATTGTGTCGCGGGATTTCCAATGAAAACCACCTGTCGATCGCAGTGAAATTTTTAACCTAGAATATATATTCTTTCAAAAGAAGAGATAGAGAAAAATTTGCATATCTTTGGTGAAATATATTTCCAAGATTTGTGCTTGAATGAAGTTTGTGGAGTGGAAAATAGAATCGGGATTTTCTGTGAACGATCTAACTCCTTAGAAATTCTGCTGAAGTTCTTGTACCATAAAGGGAACCCATGTCATTCGTTGGTGTTGATTATACTCAAAACTCAACTTATATGGCTAATTATTTGATGAGTACTTGGGAAATGAAATTTAATTATCCCATAATTAATACTAAGTACTAAGATTTCAGGAAAATGATTTGTTTAATTAATATTTAGGTGAAAAAATTTAGTGCTTATGATAGCAATTGCTTAATGTTATGAATTAAATAAATATAGCATTCGTGGAAATTTCATATATATTTAGTGATAAAATTTGCAGATTCCCAATTTTACTTTATCAATAGAAGGGTTTGAATAAAATGCTGATTATTCAAAAAACTGTGTAATATTTTGAAAAAACATTTTTATTGTCACTATCTTATGTAACAATAAATAAAAAAATGTTTTCTATTTGTAATGTAATTATGCTTTATTACTAGCATGCTAGCTAAAATATACTTTCTTGTTTAATCCAATTACAATTCATATGATGAATTTATAAAGGAAAACAAGTTGTAAAAGACATTCAATTTATATAATATGTAAAATATATGAAGTAGTGATATTAAATTTAAAACACATTAGAAGTTTTATTGTGGTAAAGTTTAACAAAAGATGTAAAAAGAGATATTTCCTAAAAAATGAATGAGAGTAAAGAACAGATTAAAAACTTGTTTCAAAAGAAACATATTGAATTTAAATTTTTACTAAAAAATTTCGTTCTTAATAAATGTCAATATTCTGTACTATTCCTTAAAATCTTTTTCAAAACTTATTTTAGAGTTATTAATTATTTTCATAAACATCAAGTCTTGTTTCCTCATGTATAATAAAAGGTATAACAAAAATGTGCAGTCCAATTTTATGTTCAAACAAATATAAAGCTAAATTGTATTGGAACAAGAAATTTCACTGTAGAAAGATTTTAAGTAATTTTAAAAATAAGCTGTTTTCATGCAGTTGAGCAGTTAATGATGCCGGCAGAATTATGCATTGTGTATCCTTTTCTGTATCTGAATTTCCACAGAGAAAGAGAAATAAAGAAGAGAATAATTAAAATAACAAAAAAATTTGTATTTATATTTAAACTATGTTCAAAGTATTATAAAACTTTAAAAAGTGGCTCAAAAATAATGTTTTATTAATTTAAGTTTTTGTTGTAATCTTGATTTGAATTTTCACACTTGAAATGTTAATTTTAATTATTTAAACATTTACTTATATTTTGTAATGTAGATAATATCAAATTTTGTTTTCTCAAGATAATATTTTTTGGAAAATAGAAAGATAAAAACAACCATATAACTCCTTCAATACATAATGTTTTCAAAAAGTAAAATGTTAGATCTTAAAAATAAGAAATTGATATCAGTAAGACAATTTGGTAAACAAAATAGATCTTTGAGAATTTTAAAAAACATGACTTATATAGGAGTATATCTTAATTTTAATAATTATTAAGATGAAAGCTTCAAAATTTAATGTGAATACAACTAATCAATAACACGAGAAATCAATAGTTAGGGAAAACTTACTATAAAATTGTTTATAAAAATAAATGTTTACTCAATCACATTTATTTTTATGTGGGGAAATTTCATCAGTTAAGCAAAATAAGAATAATTTTACATCATGTATCTTTTTCCATATCATATAATTTTAAACTTACAGGATCTCTTACAAAATAACTTAGTTTTCACATTTAAAATTTTTGAGTTAATAAACAGATTAAAAAGTAAAGTCAAGAGTTAAAAGAAGTGAGATAGAATTATAAATATTATTTAATGAAAGCTATTGATGAGAAAAATTTATAATAAACTTTATTAAATATTTGTATTCAATGAGTTTGTTCTTTTCTTTTTTATGCAAATTGATTTTTAATGTATTTTTGTTACTTTGTCATAAAATCAATTCAAACTATATTCAAGATAATAATTATTTATTGTTAAAAGAATCTTAAAACTTTGCAATAATTTTATTTGATTAAGGGCAATAAATCTTGTTAATAAGTGGTTTAATAAGGAAAACTATAAATTACTCATATTGCTCATTTACAATCTATGAAAGTCTAGCAGAAATGTTGCAAACTTTACATCTAATGGAAAGAAATTAATGGGAAATTCTCTAAATGGGAAAAATTTCATTTGCAAGATTTATAATATTTAAAAACAACTTTGGCAATAGAGAAAAAATAGCTAATGTAAGTAGGACATTTTGAAAAAAGTAATAAGAAAATAATTTTTGGAAAAAAATGGAAATTTTAAAATTTATTGGAAAATATATATAAACATTATATATTTTCATTATATTAAATGCATGCATTTTATTACAAGTTTCTAAAAAGTATTTTTATTAAGAAATTTTTAATTTCCCTTAGAATACAATATCTTACAAGAATAAATTTAAATTTATGCGCGACTACAGCAAATACAAGCCTTTTAGATTTCTAAGGGGCGGATATCGGCAGTGATGGGTATGAATCGGCATTAGCAAGCTAACTTCGTAATGATAACGGCTCCATATCGGCACATATCCATATCGACACCAAACCTTTGTACTTTAATGTTATCTGAAACAAATATTGATCTTAATGTGGCTAACTGCCGGCAAATTGTGAATGTTGACTGCCGATATAAGTCTGATACATGCTTTCTGGTTCTGGGTCTAATATCATATGCAATATCG
>JAJQOW010001159.1:50000-61053 GCA_037975125.1 Latrodectus hesperus
TTTATAATTTATACACAATTTATAATATTCTGAATTTATATAATAAATTAATTTCTTATTTTAGAGCAATTCCTTGAATTTACACACGGTTTAATTGCTTATAGCTTCTTACAGTTCCCAAAATTTCTTTTGAAAAGAAAGAGTAAAAAAAGAAACTTATTCATTTCATATAATATTCATGTAAAATGAAAAAGAATCAATTTGATATATAACATAGTTATTTTTTATTAACTTAATAATGTTGTAAAGTCAAGTACATTTAAAACTAGGTAAAAGTAAAAAATCAAATAAAATTTTAGCGATTATTTAATAAGAAAAAAATTATTTTTATTAAAATAATTATTTTTTATAATTCCAACTTACATACATTTTCTTTGAAATGCTCTTCATACTGAAGGAATATTTATTCATTTCATAATTTTTATTTCATTTTGAGTAATTTTTATTTTATCCTTATAGATGAAATAAATTTATTTCCCGAAAGCAGGCTTTGATTTATTTAATAATTGGTGTAATGTAATAAAACTAATAATTTGTTCAAAGTAATTGTAAAAATAATAATATATGCTTTATTTAAATATCATTACTTAAAAAATCATTAATTCTTTTACAAAAAATTTTCCTTATTTTAATTTTTCAAAATGCGTGATAAATTTGTAAATAGTTTGAGTTGAGTTTTGGGAAACATACTTTATTTGTGCATAACTAAATGTATTATCGAATACTATGGTTTTAACTGATTGATATTCCAAACTTTCTGTACATTTTTATAAAATATTTACTACCTGAAATATTTCTTAAAATAAAAAATATTATGCAATTTAACATTGAAAATATACTAATTTTGCTAAGCTTAGGTGTTTAGAATTTGAATGAAACTTTTAAAATAACTTTAATTTTACGATGTGCTACATGAAGTGCAAATTTTTATAATAGCCTACAGAAAAGGGAAAAATACATTAACATATTTGCCGAGAAAGAGAAATATTTCTTTTTAGTACGTTCCATAGTTTAAAAAAATTTGTTTTGCTATTTAATCTCAAGAATATTTCTTCAAGAATAAAGAAAAAACAAAAATATGAAATAAGGATTTTAATTCAGAGAAAAATAGTTACTTTTTGGAAAAAATTATTTTTTAATTAGAAAACTGAAAACATAAATTATTTATTTATTCATATTTTCGTACATTTGTTGAATATATAAATTGTAATATTTTTCATAACTGTTTACTATTAGCAAGAAAAGTGCTTAATTTATTGTAATATATAATTTTTTTTGTAAATACTTTGAATTAATTTACTTCATACTACTTTATCAGTTGAAAAGTTTCCAACTAATTTATAATAGGAATTTCCAAAGATTTATAACATATCTTAAAATTTTAAAACTATATAAAAATAAAGTTTAGTTTCTTAAAAAACCGAAATCTAAAAAGAAAAGTGTATAATGATGTCGATATCTTGGTCACAATAAATGAAAAAAATGGAAAATGAGGTCTTTTAATTTTTTTAAAACATAAATTATAATCATTATATATAACTTAGAAGAGTAAAAAAATGAATAAATCATTAATTTGAATATTTAAAAAAATCTTGCAGTTAATATTTGATTTTATGAAGTGAATACATTAGTTAATACTCTCTCTTCTTTTATCTTCTTCTACAACAAATTCTCTGACATATTATTATAAGTTCGCACAATTTATAGGGAAAATTATGGGATTAATATAGTAAGAAAAATAACAAATACATGGTGTTTACAAGTCATAAAAATGATTTAATGTACTTTTCTAGTCTTTATATTTTATTTTAAAAGGTTTTTATGATGAAAATAAACATACCCGCCCAATAATATTTTTAGTTTTATACAAGATAAAGTTAAGGGTGACAGAATGATAAATTTAACGGAAATTTCAAATGAAACTGAATGTATTACTCATAAAATAACAAATTAAAATTAACAAAGCAAATATTTGACAATATACGTTTTTCAAATATTAACTGCAATCTTTGTTACACACATATTAATTTAACAAAGTAAGTATACTACTTTTACAATATTGAGAAATACATATTTAATCCATTACTCTGTTTTCAATTTTACATTATTTAATTCGTTTCCACTTTAGCTTCTAATTTTTTTCAATTATTATACAAACGACAATGACTACTTTCAGCAAAAAATCCAGACTACCATTTTCGCGATTTATTTTACATTTCTAAAAATATTACTATTATAATTAAAAAATAATAAGAATATATCCATTAAAAACAAGTATTCTTAGTCTTATTTTCAATGGTATATTATTTATTTCCATACAGCATAGAACCATTAATTTCTTGGGATATGTTTGAAACACATTTCAAAAGTCGCATTTAAACATTTATGTTTATTTCAAGCAAAAAAATAATATGGATAATGCATCAGAAATGTTGTTTCAATAGAAATATTAATCAAACTAGGTATTTTAATATTTTTCACCAAAAATATTATACATGATTTCTTTCATTAAATTCATCATCAAAATTTATTCATTTTTGCATATTTTCTAGAATTAATTGAAATTTTTTAAAATTCATGAATAACATAAATTGGAATTGCATTTGTATGTAATATGTATGTATTTCAATATGAAGTTAAAAGTATGCTTTTAAAATACATCATAGAATTCATTTCAGATACCTTAGAACATTTTCTATCTTTTTAAATTTTTACTGTATAATGGCATCATATTTGAAATTTTAAATACTAAAATTTATTTTTGATCAAATTTTAAATTATTGAACACTCTTCCTTTTATAATTATTATTCATATGAAATGAAGACTTTTTTTGTGAATTAATAAGCAAATTTCTGAAACATAAATTTGCTCTTGTGCCAAATTGAAACTTTTTGTGAAAAAAATTTAATTTTTAAACATAGAAGCAGTTTAAAAAGTTTTAAGAGTAAAAATGCCTTATTATTGAAACGTTTATAAATTCATTATACTGATACTATATTATTTTGAAAATTTTATATTGTTAAGCTACATAAATTTAATATAAGCAATTCCCCAATTTTAAAGAGAGTTCAAGTTTCTAAAATTCATATTACTCAAATACGAATCTAAATCTAATATTCTTAATAATAATTCTACTCTAATGATGTTATCAATAATCCAGAATGCAATCTTTTCATTTTTATAAATTGGAGTTTTATTTTAAAATTTATTTCACTTTAATTAAATAAGAAAGAAAAAATGTTTTTTAAATAAATTAACTCGTGAGATTTTTAAAGCAATAAAGGAAATATTTATTTAAAAAATTGTGTTGTAATATCGAATCGTCTTAGAGAAACATATTACAATCTGTAAATATCAACGCAACAGATGGATATTTCAACTAAATAAAATTATGAAAATTTGCAATAATTGTTTCCTATGAACATCTCATTCTCATTTCCGAAAGGGTTCTTTACATAATTCATGCGCGGAAGCACTTATTAGTGATAGAATAAAAGCACATTAAACAGAAAATTAATCAAAATACAAGATATACCTGTTGCTAAGGGCTATGAAAAATCAAATGAAAACATATAAGCTTAAAAGCCTTCCATATTCCTTTAAAATATTTTGCATATGTGGTATTACATAATTACGGTATACTTATATAATTACTTAGATTAAAATAATTTTATTCAAGTTATAGGTGTGCTCTACCAATATGTACATAATTTTGCCAATGAAATTTTATAAATATGACTCTTAAGATTCAAAACATTTATAAATGTTTTATTATTTTCTAACCGTTTTCCTTGAATAAATAAACATACATCGCTATTGTAGAAAAAACTGTGTTTTGCTTTCTTTAATTCAACATTTGTAGAATACTTGTAGTAGCATTGAAGTAAAGATAAAACGCATTATTAAAAATACATTTTAAGATATTTAAACTACTACTACTTCGAGTATAAGTTTTCTTGTGCTTCAGAGGTTGCTGTATCTTATCATAAAATATTTACTCATGATGATAGAGACATCATATATAAGTCATCAAACTTTTTGCAATGTCACAGAATATTTATAATACCTGAAAAACATTAATTTTTTTATAATAAATATATTTATTTATGAGGGAAATATTTATTTTTTTAAAATTATAAGCGATTTGTTTAATAGTACACACTTATGTTGGTTGAAATATCTAATTCCAAAATTTTAAATCCATTCATAAACATTTAGTGAAAAATAATGAATTATCATATAATGCATTGAAATTTCATAAAATGTGAAGAATAGCTACTCTTATAAAATAGTTAAATATCAAAGTATATGTGATATTTGGCACTGTATTTAATTGGTTGAGGATTAATTGCTAGAAGAGTGATATCTGTTAGAGTAGGTGAATCAAAAAACAGATTCATAAACATTTAGTGAAAAATAATGAATTATCATATAATGCATTGAAATTTCATAAACTGTGAAGAATAGCTACTCTTATAAAATAGTTAAATATCAAAGTATCTGTGATATTTGGCACTGTATTTAATTGGTCGTGGATTAATTGCTAGAAGAGTGATATCTGTTAGAGTAGGTGAATCAAAAAACAGATTCATAAACATTTAGTGAAAAATAATGAATTATCATATAATGCATTGAAATTTCATAAATTGTGAAGAATAGCTACTCTTATAAAATAGTTAAATATCAAAGTATATGTGATATTTGGCACTGTATTTAATTGGTCGTGGATTAATTGCTAGAAGTGTGATATCTGTTAGAGTAGGTGAATCAAAGAACACTCACTTGTACTTTAAAATATGTTTTTTATTTGCTATTCAATATCAAAAATAATAGCTCACACAAGTATAAGATACCGAAAAGCGAATTTTTTTCTCATAAAATTCGAAATGATTTTATAACTTTGTCCCAGAAATACTCATTAGATACAATGAATTTCACAAAAATATTTTTTGAAGTTTCAAAGCTTCTATCTCTAGTTCTTCTGGCCTTATATGAAAAAAGTTCTAGAATATATGTAGTTTATTCAATTGCTATTAATATGTAAGTAAAAATAGATAAAAAGAGATGATAATTGTTTCCTTGATATCAAACTTTAAGAATGCTTTTGAATTTGGCTTTGGAAAGAAATTTGAATTTGATTCCAAATGGCACTATGTTTATTTTAGCATGAACAATAATAATTGTCCTATATTTTGAAAATTTCTAACATAATATTTCTTTAGATATGATGTCCACACAATAGTTTTGAATTATATTGTTGTTATTGTATTAGTGCTCTTAAAATCATATCAAGCTATATTTATGTCAATACATGTGTGCTCTCCCTACAGTTCTGAGTATAATAATCTAATTTTTCTTTTATGTGAGAAAATGTCGGGAATTAATTGTAGGAAAATTATTTTGATTCCGACACTGAAGTTGTTTTCTTTTCTTTTTGTTTATTCCAGAAATTTAGAAATCTATCAAGAATTTTTCTGTTTCCGAGTCAACAATTTTAGTCATCATATTGAGATCAGAATATTCTTGATTTTTTAACCAAGTCTTATGAAGATTTTAAAAGGAGGAATTGCTCCATAAAAGTTGATTAGTCTTATAATCAATATCGCGATGCGTATCGTAAGTTAAGTACACAAAACTTTCTTGTTGATATTACACTCACACTGCATAAAATTTCTATGCAGAAGCCAATATATTTAATTTTTGGTGTTTGGTAATCATTATTGATAGTGTATTATTACTCTGTCTTATATAACTACTAGAAATATTTGCCTACACTCCATACTTATAGAAATTTTTTATGAGATACTCTCTCCTGTCATTCATCATTTCATATGTAATGCGCTTAGATCATCAACAAAAAATGATACACATATATTATTCCCAAAAGAAGCAAAGTTCTGAACATAGTGGAAACAAATCATTTTCCAGTAAAAAAGTTTCTAAAACATGAAAGATATATTTCACACATTGATATAGTCATCATTTATGCACATCAATGTGTATTTGCGGTAAGACATTATTTGTTTGAAAATGTAAATGATGTAGATGAAATAAATAATCTATAATACAAAATGCTTTCATGAGATGCTTAGCATTATAAACTAATATTTATACGCCTATTTACATTATTTTTTAATGAATGAATTAGTCATAACCTTTTTGAGTTAATTAACATTTATCATTAAACTAAATATTTTCGCCATTTGTTTTAGCTAATAAGATAAATTCTTACAGTGTAAATTAATTATGTAAATCATAATCATAAGTTCTTAACATTTAATACATATGTATTTAATAATTCAACATAAAGAAAAATTAACAAGTTTAAATTTAAGAGGCGGGACTTTAATAATAAGAAGCAGTTGTATTAGAAAGAATTTTATATGCATTTTATTTTTAATTTATTTGCAGTCATAACAGGAATGATTCTAAGAATACAACATTTTAAATGATATTGTATGCTTAATATTTTATAAACAATAAGCTTATTCATAAACTTTATGCTTAACATTTTATAAACACTAAATTTATTCATAACTTAATTAGCCAGCTATACTTGATCTTAGAATGTTAAAACTTTTTACCAATTTTATACTTATAATAACTTATCAAAAAGTGCAAATATGTCATGAAACATTATAGCTGTTAACAATTGCTTATTATAAATTGAAAAGAAATTGTATAACGTTATCATGTTTTGGAATTTACATAAAAAAATTCGTATGGTATTTAAAATTTGCTATGAATTTAGCATATAACTTTTTGTTAATTCAATAATGATTCATAAGGAAATTTATATTATTAATCTAAAATCCTTATAAAAATTTTATTTTCTAAATTTAAAATAGTTTAATTTAAACTTAATTTTTTAAGTTTTAATACATAATTTGTATAGGTTGATATAATTACAGAACGAAAATATTCATTTCTTAAGCTTAATTATTAATTGTTTTCTATTGATGCAATTTTACACAATATTGTCTCTTTAATTTTGACTGCAAAGTTTTTAATTTTTAATTATTAGGAAATAAACTTATATTTCAGGGAAATAATGCTTCATATTTGAGTTTATTTAATTCGTGTCTTATAACCGTATCTTCTAAATTTATTTACATTATAATATTGTAGTGAGAAGTAAACTATAATATTTTGTGGGCATTATAATATTCACGAATGAGACATATTTAATGTATATGTGAGCGGCTAATTTTAAAACTCGATATTCTATTGAACGCATAGGTATTGTAAATAACACCTAGCCGGCAATTTATGAAATGATTTATATTTCACAAATACTTTTGGTAATTTATAGATTTTTCCAGATGAGAAAGCACTAAGTATAAAATACATCTCCGATTTGTTTCGAATATCATATTACATGGCGCGTGACTTTTAATGCCCGCCTAAAGCTCAAAAATATTTAGTTGTAATTTGTGGTTTGCAGGGAGTGATATAATGCGCAAATTTGTTTATATTTAATCAATAAAAATTAGATTTTTACTGTGCTGCATAAAAAAGGAAGAGCAAGCTGTAGTGTAAGATAAGACATCGTGGTTTATAGACATGAAAAAACGATTCAACGATAAACTTCGCTAAATTAGAGTTAACGCTGCAAAAAATAGTGTTTTCATAAGCGAAACTACTTACCAGAAGTTAATAAATGATGTACAAAAAACTAAAATGACTACTAAAAAGGAATAAATGGACTATTGGTTGCTAAATCTCTACGATGTGATGATTGTGGAAAAGAAAATTAAACTCCTCTATCCTGTTAAAGAAAGTGCTACCATACAGTATTAAGTCATGGAGTCACAAACTTTTAAATATTTCGCGTACTTCATTAAACTCATTTGTCAATTAGACACAGACAATGTGATAGAATGTTGAAAGAGCTTTAAATTAATTTCAAAGACGTTACACTTTATGATATTAACTATATATTTATCTTTCTGATACTTGCCAGAAAAAACAGAAAGGTATTAAAAAGGGCATTCTTCTGAAACCTATGTCTTTTTTCTGAATTTAATTCTCGTTGTCAGATAGATTTTATTGGGTGTCATACAGATAGAGAATGCAAGTTTATTAAAGTATATCAAGATTATGAAATTGCTGCAAAAAGAACTGAAGAAGTAGCTTACAGCCTAGTGGACATATTCTCATTACTTAAAGCGCCACCTATATTACAGTTTGACAATGGTATGGAACTAGCCAATAATGTAGGGACCAGCTTGAATATGTTTTGATCAGCACTGATGATAGTCCATGGGAAGTCTGGCCATTCATAGAGCTAGAGTAGCATCGAATGAGCTTATCAAGATATCAAAAATATGCTTTGTACTTGGATACAAGATAATAAGTTTGACCACCTGTGTGAAGGTCTGCATTTCGTACAATTCTGAAAAACAGAGAGAGAAAAAATTCAAGGATCGAAAAACACCATACAAAGCTCTTTTCGACTGAAAACCTATAGTAGGGCTTACAACCCAAAGATGTTTTAAAAGACATAAATACGGAGGAATTGCTAGTAAAAGCAATAGAATGCGCCCAAGCAAGGGAAAAAGTCGAAATTAATCAGATTGTGCAAGAAAAAGGGCCTGTTTAAAAACATGCATAAGATTATAGTCCATAACGAACAAAATTATCATGATGATATGCTTACCAAAGAGGTTTCAGTTTCTGATGTGTTGTGTGTGTTCAAAGGAAACGAGTGATGCACTCGCATGCAAAATGTGTAGTCAAAAAATTCATAATTTCTGTGGTCATGCTGGTAAGATAATGAAATGGATATTTTGAGCAATATTTGTTTCAAAAATGAAAATGCTATCGAAAGTAAAATAAATTCTAAAATCAATCTCGAAATACAAACCAAAAAAAAAATGAATTCAGAAAAAAATTCCATTGCTTCGTTGGAAATGCTATTCCTGACGTCACCAAGTAGGAGAGGTGTTTCGTGCATTATATTATCAACTCTAATGAATAAGAGAAAGGATGGTTTCTATCAACGTGGAATTTCTAAAGGAGATTAAAATAAAAATATGCGAGATCACAATTCACTTTATGCTCTAAGAGCTTGCTTAGAACTGAAAGTAATCCTGAACAAGAAATTCCTCTCCGGTTAGATGTAGTTGCTGAGTCCACTGGAAGCGGCCAAGGAGTCAAATGTCAAATGTATGTGTAAAACAATGTGCCAAATTATGAAATGTCTATGCATGAAAAATATAAGGAAATTAATTCAAAATGTCATTCAAACTTGTCATATTGCAAAAAGTAGGTTAGTTTCTTATTTTTTTGAATAAAAATTTTGTTTCCCTTAATAAGAAAGACATAAATAATGTTTTGTACAACTTTCATTTTTCTTTAAGCATTTTGAATAAATTTTTAATGGCACTCTCATTATATTTTAAAAATACCATTTATATTTTTGATAAATGTACGTCATTTACATAATAGCCTCATCAGGATTCTTTTTTTCATACTTTTCCTAAATAGCATTTTTCATTCTATAGAATGTCTATATAGTATATACAATGCCTAGGAAAATTAATTCCATATGAAATAAGGTATGAAATATGTAATACTTCTCATATTTCATACCTTCTCTAAAATAATCCGGCATTTTACAGAATTCAGGCGTTTCATGCTTTGCCGGTAAAATATGCACTAATAATAATTCATTTTACCAATATATTAAAGAATATCACATATACAGTAACTTATTTAATACTTTTGAAAATGCATCAAGGTATTATTTAAATTTATTTTGTTTTAAAGCCAAAAAATATCAAAAATAGTTTTCATAAAATATTATTTATAAAAATTTGTTCATTTCACTGTAAAATATGATTTATAACTTCATTTAATAATAAGTTTAACATCTTTGCTGACTTATGAAATATTATAAAAAGGAAATACAAAAATTTTAAAAATTATTCCCAGTACCATATTTATAAAAGATAAGTCAATATATGTCTCTGTATTTTCCAGAAAGAATAGTAAGCATGCATTCCAAGATATAGGTTACTAATAACATTTTGCAACTAATGTTGGAAAATGATGCAGTTAAGCTCAGCTTTTTATATACCAGTAAATGAAAATATTTTGGGTTTTACTCTTAATAATATCCAATGTAAAAAAAAAAAAAAAAACAGTTTTACTTGTAAGTAAATTAATTTTATTACATTATAAGTTAAAATTTGGTTATTTAAATTATAACTTGTTTTATTTTAAATAGTAAATTCTTGAGGTATAAGATTTCCTAAGTTTTAAAGATATTATAAATTAACATATGTGGTAAAACATGGAGATATACTGATATCGTAAAAAAATAAAGATTTTATCTGTAAGAAGTATAAAAATAATGTTATTGAATTATTCTTCTATTCTTTATAAATAAATTATATTTTTCTATAATATAAATACTGTTTATTTTAACAAGTAATATAAATTAGCTCTTATAGATACAGAATTAATCCTCATTTTTCGTCTCTCAATTTATAATTTGATACAATTTGTCTACTATATCTAATCTTTGTATTATTAACATTTTAAACGTGTTTCTTTGTTAAAAGTTCCATATCATACATTGTAATATATTAGTGATTATATTAATATATTACAATGATAAAAATAATATTTTTAATATTTGATGTTTTCTTAAAGATAAATTAATTATTAATGAAAAGTCTACAATTATAATTTGTCACAAAACGTTATTTTATATTCTTTACTTATTTATTTTAAAAATGAAATTAATTATGAAAAAAGTGTTAGTACTTTATTAATATTTTTATTTTCTATTTCTCATTTAATTGAAATATATAAGCTTTTCATCATAAAATAAATTTAAAATTTAATATTAAAGTTTATAGAAGTAACAATTTCTATAATAATTAATTATTTGTTCTTCATAGAAGTTTTTTATTGAGATTTTAAATTAAAACAATATTAAGTTTTTACCTATCGAAGAATATTGAAAAAGTTTTAAGGTAAAAAATAATATCAATTAAGTCAATGTTTCAGAAATTAGAGTTACCTAATCATAAAATTTATTGC
>JAJQOW010001160.1:0-61020 GCA_037975125.1 Latrodectus hesperus
TATATATATATATATATATATATATATATATATATATATATATATATATATACATTTATATACAGGGTGACCTTTTTTAAAGTGACAGTGTTTGGAGCGTCTTGTAGCGAGATCTAATAATCGAAATGATACCAAACTTGATATTTAGACTAATCAAGACATAGGAAAATAAATTCCGTAAAAAAATTTCGTTCCAAAAGTCGCCGCTAGGACATTTTGTAGCGCTGCTATAACTTATAATAATAAGAATTACCGTAAAACACAGGTATCAAAGCAAAATGCAAATGTTGTTTGATGACAGTGCCAGTAATCGAGGCTATGAAAGCAAGTAGTAAATAGCTCCGACAAATAATCTCAGCTGAAGTAAACGAGCTCCAGTGGCCATGCCTCTCACGTTACCGGAATGTGTGTTTCTGTTGGTGGAGAATCAAATTTGTCTATTCTAAAGGACAGCAAAACGAAGACAGTGTGGAATATTCCTCATGATATGTTAAATACGGCTATGGAGAACGTTGTGCACAGAATGCACGGTGTTATTTCTGAGAACGATACTCACATTGAATGTGGTCTAATTCCTCCTCAGGGAAGTTAATGTAAATAAGCATTAATAATTTATCAGTACAATTGTATGTGTTAGTATTTTTCTTTTCTCACATTTTATACAATGAAAAGCGCCACAAAATTCCCAAGTGGTGATTTTTGGAACTTAAATACTTTTTTACGAAACTTTTTTCCCGCGTCTTGATTTGTCTAAATACCAAGTTTGGTGAAATTTTGGCTATTAGATTGCGCTATAGGACGCTCCAAACACTGTCACTTTAAAAAAGATTACCCTGTATATATATATATATATATATATATATATATATATATATATATATATATATATATATATATATATATATATATATATATATATATATATATTGTCAATTTTACTTGTTCGCAATTTAAGTTCGTTTACCTACTTATAAATGAGCAGAATTATTAAATTCTTATGAATTTATGTTCATTGTCAATGAATTGATCTTATAACTATTTCTAAATTTTTCTTTATATAAATACCAGCAAATTACACTATAGAGATAGAAATTTAATAATTTTTAATCTTCATAACATATACGAATGTAAATACATTTTTTGTACTAACCTTAAGTAGCCAGTTTCCTCTTATTTTCTTCTGTCATAATAATTATGTTGCATCCTGTAAAAAGATTTTTGAAAACCAAAAAAATAGTTTTATAATTATTAAGCGAAAATTTTTTTAAAAAATTTGTTAATTATTTTTTACCATAAAAATATTGTCTGATTTTGCCTTTTTTACAAAAAGGAAATTATAAAATTTTTTTTTCTTTGAAAAAAAAATAATTGCTTCTCTCACATTTATAAGATTGCATTTTTTATCCACGAAAACATACTTAGTAAATATAAAAAAAATTTCTTAGAATAAATTCATGTAAAATAATTGTAAAATTTTTTTCAGTTTTCTATTCAAAATTTTAAATAAAGTTTTTAAAGTTTTCAAATCAATAAGCGTATTTTCAAAATAGACATTAATCATTTGATATATAGTTTACATATTTTAAAAGTTTGAAAATCAGATTACGATTAAATCTCTATATATGTTTGAGAAATAGATTTTACTTTTATGACACTGAAAAAAAAATTCCGTAATTTTAGATATTTAAATGAAAAACATTAATTTAAAAAAAATTCCCTACACTTTTTTTATTAATTCAAAGAATTCCTTAACTAATTCAATTATATACTTATTCAATTCAATTATAATTATAATATATTATATAATTTTAAAAAATGTTTAAAATATAAATTTAAAATGTAATTACTTTACAATATTTCTGTAACTTTTAGCTTTAATCTCAGACAATGGGATTTAAGGGTTTGGCACTTAAATTTTGCAAAAAACTTTGAAAAAGCTGTCCTGTCAAATTTTATAGCTTCAAAGTCTGTAATATTTGAATTTTTATTTTTTATTTTCAGCCATTCTTCTTTAAAGATTTATTCAGGTAAAATATAATTATTTCATTCTAATATCAGTGCATTATTTCTTCAAATATTAGGTATTATTAACAGACTGATAGATAAGAATGATTTTTCTTATTTTTAGATATATGCTTTAAGAAATGTAAGAATAAATTATATTCCCCCTTTTTGCGTCCACAAATAATTTTCATCGTTCCACAAACTTACTTTTAAAAATATACATTTATGTTTTAAAAATTTCTTTAAATAGCTTATTTAAAATGAATAACATAATACAAGCACTATGTAAAAAAATTAGAGACTTTTTTAAGGAATATGTATAGGTATGACTCCAGCTAAAAGATAATATTTAGGGTGCTTATATTATTTCCAAATATAATCTCTGATTCTACTAACGTCTAGTTAGGATAAATACGATGTATAAATGCGAGAATGATCTGTAATAGATACTTACATTAATCGTCAAGGAAATTGAATTGATATACATTAAGTTAAATTCCTTTAATCGAGCATTAAGTGTATCAAAATTCAGTAATAATGGGATTTCACGTGATGCTTTTGTATAAAGTGCGTTACAAAATCAACATGGATTTGCACTTGAATTTTTGCTCTAAATAGGCTTACTTTAATTAAGCTATATCAAAATGAATATCTGATTAGTCATAAAAGAACAAAACCATTGTGTTCAGAAAAAAATATACTTTCATTCCTTGAAAATTTAAACATATATGGAAATATTCTTCGACATTATTTTATGATTTACAGAGAAGCTTTCTTCAAAATGTTACGGTAATAAGTTTGAATAATTTGAATTCATTAATACAATACAACTGCAACTGAAATTTTTGATATTAAAAGTAAGAAAAATTATAATTTTGTTTCAAATCCATTGAATACAGCACTAATCTAAGCTGGCCCACTTCAAAAGGCATTTTATTAATTAAAAGTAATGATTTCTAAGCGCCACATTATCGCATGAACACACACACACACACACACACACACACACACACACACACACACATATATATATATATATATATATATATATATATATATATATATATATATATATATATATATATATATATATATATATATGTACATATATATATGTATATATGTATATGTATATATACAGGGTGTCCAGAAAAGGACTCTCTGATTTCAAAATTAAATATCTCGAAAACGAAGATCGATAGAAGAATGCAGTAAACGGTTTGTTTATAGTAAAAACTGTAAGAATTTAATACATCAGTTTGAAATAATAGTTACAGAAGTTGCAAATAGATGGCGCTGTAATCGTCATACGTAATGTTTAGTATAAATAGTCGAAGCCCAGAGCGATCAGTTACACTATTCAAGCGTGAAAGGAGGTTAGCATTGAAAACATTGTGATGTGATTTTTTGGTAAGAATGTTTTCATTCGATTATTTCATTTATGTATGCTGATTTGAGCTGTAAATCGTTCAGCGCCATCTGTTAGCAGCTTTTGTAACTATTATTTCAAATTGCTGTATAAAATTCTTACAGCTTTCACAATAAACATACCTTTTACTGCATTCCTCTATCTATCTTTGTTTTCGAGATATTTAATTTTGAAATCAGAGAGTCCTTTCTGGACACCCTGTATGTATATATATATATATATATATATATATATATATATATATATATATATATATATATATATATATATATATATATATATATATATATATATATATATATATATATATATATATATATATATAAATGTTAAAAGCTTATGTCATATGTACTAAAGAATCAGATTTGTTCACTTTTCAATGTTGCACATACCATAAAACTTCCAAATTAAAAATTCCACTCAGCTCCACACTGGAACCAACCTACACAGATTTACTTTAGAAAATATAAATTAATTCAATATTACTTTCATCAATTTAATAATAAAATGTAAAGTATAATGGGTGAAATCGAACCAGTTGCAGCATTTTATTTCAAATTTAACCTTCCGATTTAATTAAAAGCAATTGATTAATCATCCTATTTTCTTAAAGTTGTTTTCTGCATAATTAATTAGAAAAGATGAAATGATCGGACGATTTATTAAATCTTAATACTCAATGCTCTATAAAATATATTATATTTAACTTTAAAGTAATATTAACTACACAAACTGTGTTTGATTTCCTTAAGAAGAGATTTAAATATTACTATTAAACTATTTATATTATTTTTAAAAAATGAAAAAAGTACTGCTTATTTTTATTAGTAAAACAGCTTTTTTATTATTATGTTATGTATAAAAGGGGAGTAAATTTTCTCAATCATTTTACTTACAAATTCATTCATGAGTCTTATCTTGATCTACTTGTGCTAACTTCATTACATCTGATGATATTTTTGACTCAAAAATTTTCAATATTAGTGTAACATATTGTTTCTTCATACGATCTTCATTTGCTCGACATCTCATCTTGCTCAACTCGTACTGCTTACTCATATATAAATATATATATATATATATATATATATATATATATATATATATATATATATATATATATATATATATATATATATATATATATATATATATTATATATATATATATATTATATATATATATATATATATATATATATATATATATATATATATATATATATATATATATATATATATATATATATATATATATATATATATATATATATATATATATATATATATATATATATATATATATATATATATATATATATATATATATATATATTATATATATATATATATTATATATATATATATATATATATATATATATAATATATATATATATATATAATATATATATATATATATATATATATATATATATATATATATATATATATATATATATATATATATATATATATATATATATATATATATATATATATATATATATCCAGATGCAATTTATATATGACAAGCATTTTGATTACAGTTTCTAATATACTATGAGGCATAATTTTAGTAGTGCATTCCTACTGGAAATATATTTCTGACTTAGGCAAACATTCCTGTAAATAACCAGCCTAATTACAATCTTCTATTAATTTAAAATTGATTAATAAAAATAACAAATTTTCCCTAATGGTGTCAAAGTTTGTAGAATTCACGATTTCATAAATGGTCTTCCGCTTACTGTCACTTATACAAAACTTAATTCTTCATATTTTTAAGAAAATATTTCGCAAACATTTTACGAAAGCCTAATTTCCTGTAATTCAAAATGATGTACTTTGAGACAATAAATAAGAAAATTTTCAAAGTATTGTAGCAGATTTTTTAGAGAAGTAAAAGTGCTTTTTTTATGTTTATTAAATAAATTTATAAAAGGGAATATTAGACCTCAGCCACAAGCAAGTTAGCCTATGGTTGCTATAGGAACTATTGATCACTAAACAGTTTTAACAATTTTTTCGAAGAAGAAAAAAATCTATATTTAATTGGAGACAGTTCCTCTTGTCAGTAAGGGCTGATAAGTCAAAGAGTATTTTGAAGATGGTTCACTTTAATTTCATCAAAATGCCTTTGAAAGAATAAATATTTTCTACTGAACATCGTGAGTCACTTTTAGGTTCTTGAAAAAGCTGTTTATAACTTTCTTGACAGTAACATATTGAAATCAAAAATAATTGCGCTTCTTCTCCGGAGAGAAGACGCGATGTGTACAAATGCAACTAGATATTTGTTTTATTATGGAGTGTGATGTAAGTTGTTATAAGATTTACGCCTATAGGAATTCTATGTAACAACATGTTCGCTCGTGAATAATATTTCCTTTGCTAGCGAAAATGTGTAATTAAATCTTTTGAAGAATTCAATATAGATAATTAATGGATACCCATATTCTTCGAAATGAATGAAAATGTAGGCTATTTTGTCTTAATATAAGCATATAAGAATGTAAGATATTTCATTATTAAAATTACAGGAATTTTACCTTGTAAGACAGTCAATTTTTTATTTATTTTTTCAATGTATAATATTGAAAAAAAGGACTGATTTTTAAAGAAAATGATGGATGCAGAAATAGTTGTTGTTGTTGTTGTTACTAATGACACTTGGACAAGCCAAGCTCGCTATGTCTTGGCTATGCGAATTTAAGTCAATTGGGAGCGTCTTTCGTTTTTAATCAGAGCACCATGTAGGTGAAAGTACGACTTTGCTCTACACACTTGCCATAGGGACCCGTTTATAGTGTAGGCAACCATTCACACCTCATTTATACAAGGGTAGGACAAAGACAGGATAGATAGAGAGAGAAAGTACATCCATGCCCGAATCGGGATTCGAACCCAGGACCTCCTTATCCGCAGTTAGGCATGCTGACCACTAGACAAGCTAGGCGGCGCAGAAATAGTAAATTTTTTTAAATAACTATCGTATTATTATAATCTAATTAATTGAACCCGGACTCAGAAATCGCACTGATGAAGCTCTTCACGTAAGTAAATGGTTCAATTCGTTATTCAGAATTTAGGAATCACCTTTTTAAAAAATAAAACAAGCTTCTGTAATATTGTATTGACAACTTCATTGTATTTATTTAAAACAACTGTTTATCAATTTTCAATCTTCGACTTCATACCACACTGCATTATTCCTCTTTTCTTCCAAAGTATTTTATTTTTTAACATTTTTACTTGTAAGCAAATTACTAATTTAGAATAATACTTTTAGTTCAATTTATAATTTTAGATTATAAAAATTATTTTCAAAAATTTTATGTATCCTTTGTTTATTAACATGAAATATATTCGTTTTTGGTCCGTGGTAGCCTAGTAGTTACGGTATCGTCCTTCCATTCGGGAAGGGTTCGATTCCCTATGCCGCCAAAGACCCACCGAGAACATGCGATATGCGTGCTCGTTAAATCTGGGGAATCGAAAGTCCTGTGATCGGTCATTGAGCAGTTAACATGGATGCAATGGTGTGGAGAATTCCCTTCCCCTTCAGACCAATGTCAAAATTGATGGAGTGGATCATCTGGTGGCGCCATCTATCAGGGAATTTAAAAAAGAGCAAAGACGTACTTTTACCTTTGTGAGGCTCTGATTAAAACGAAAGACGCTCCTTATTGACTTAAATTCGCATAGCCAACGACATAGCGAGCTTCTTGGCCAAGTGTCATAAGTAACAACATTTTCATTTTTTACATACCTAAACAGCTGTATCGCCAATTAACAGAGGATTTCTGAATTGATTACTTTTCTTCTTAAAGCCATGAATTTTGACACAATAGAAATTTCTTAGCACTATCCTCCATCAATTTATTTAACAAATTATTTTATAATGCTCTTTTTGTAGCACTTTTGATCTACCTTTCTTCAACTAATTGAAAGTATTTGCATTTAATAAAGTTACATCTCTTCTTGCATGCAACCCAACTGATACTATTAACTACTATAAGCAAACTTGCAGTTTAAATGAAAAATAATGACAAAGTCAAAACATGAAATATCTTCCACCCCTCACAATAATAGAACAAGACAGGAATGATGTATTTGAAGTAAAACTACACTTATTGCTTTCTTCTTGCCAACTTAAAAGTAACTTCTCATAAATTCTTACAGGGAAAATATTAATAATTGCACTGCTAATAGAAATTACAGAAATTTGATTACGAATATGAATAACATGGTATCCAAAAATGTGACAATCCCTTCAGAAATAATTTATTAAAATTAAAAAATGAAATCACTAGATAAGTATTATTAAGTTCAGGATTAGAAGAATACTAAAGTTTTCTTAATTTTAAGATAATTATTAAAATATTTAGCATTCAATTATAAACCTTACAAAAGAAAATTGTACAAAAATTAAAAGATTAAGATTTTAAAATCGATATCTCTTTATTATATTAAAAGTTTGCTTTTAAATTTTTACTAAGTAATATAATAAAATATTTAAAATACATTAAATATGCATTTTTAATATAATATTAAGCCACTAAAATAAATTATACATATATATATATATATATATATATATATATATATATATATATATATATATATATATATATATATATATATACACACACACACACACACACTACTGGCCATTAAAATTGCTACACCAGGAAGGCGGCACACCCCACACGTGAAATTTGCATGACAGGTAGAACTTGCTGTGATATGCAAATGATTAGATTTTCAGTGCATTCATACAAAGCTGGCGACAGTAGCGGCATCTACAATTTTGTATAAAACCAGAGATTTGACAGCAGTTTTTTCATACTCAATTTCCGTTTCAACATTGTTTTTGGCAAAGAAAGTTGTTATAATGCCTCGTCTAAGAAGAAAAAATGCTTATCAGCAATCTGACTTTGATTGAGGAAGGATTATAGCCTACCGGGATTGCGGTTTATCATACCGCAATATTGCTGCTCGCGTCGGTCGAGACCCCATGACTGTTAACAGAATATGGAATCGATGAGTTCAGGACAATCATACAGGTCATGCAGGTTCTCAGCGACCCGCCATCACTAACAGCAAAGAAGACAGACATGTTATCCGCATGGTCACAAGGGATTGAACAGCCACGTCACGAACTCTGAGTTGAGAAATGGAGTCATTTGTAAGGCAACAAGTTTCTGCTCGAACAGTTCAACGACATTTGCAGCAGCCATGGATTGACTGCACAGCGACCATGGCTTCGGCTACCATTGACGCTGCGTCACAGACAGGAGCGCCTTCAATGGGGTGATCAGCGAGGAACTTGGACGCGGGAATAGCATCACGTCATCTTTACAAATGAATCTCGGTTCTGTATACAGGCCCATGATGGCCGCATCCATGTTTGGAGGCATCATGAATAACGCGCATTGCCAGCTTGCATTGGAAATCGCCATACTGGCCCATCTGGCCCATCATAGTATGGGGTGCCATTGGATACACGTCTCGGTTACCTCTTGTTCGCATTACCGGCACTTTGAACAGTAACCGTTTTATTTCATATGTGTTTAAGCCCGTGGCTCTGCCCTATCTGCGAGGCCTCCCTAATGCTTTGTTTCAACAGGATAATGCACAACCGCATGTTGCCCGTACTGTTCTGAACTTCCTTGATACAGAACTGGTTCGACAGTTAACCTGGCCAGCACGTTCTCCTGATCTGTCACCCATTGAGAACGTGTGGTCAATGGTTTCCGAGCTATTGGCACGCCATCACTCACCATCCACTACTGTCGATGAACTGTGGCATAGTGTTGAAGCTGCATGGACTGAGATCCCCGTACATGCCATACAATCTCTGTTTGACTCCATGCCTAGGCGGATAAATGCTGTTATTGTAGCCAGAGGTGGCTGCTGATACTGATTTCTCAAGATCAATACATCCTAATTTCCTGTAAATCTAATCACTTGTTCTTTCCACTATAATGTATGTGTCCAATAAATATCGTTCTGTTATTTGCATTCCTTCTTGGTGTAGCAGTTTTAATGGCCAGTAGTGTACATATACTATTGATTTTTTCATAGATATTGAACATAGGTATTGAATTGAAAAATATTTGTTAAGGTTTATAATGCATCAAAAATGATGACATATCACTGTCCAAATTATTAGTTTTAGAAAGAAATATTAAAAAACACCTTAATTTAGTCAACTACATTATTTAGCAGAGAAATTGATCTTAAGGTTTTCCTTATTATACTGTTATTTTGAAATAAAAAACATCATTTTCACCGAAATTTTTCTTTCCTGTTTAGATTTTAGATTTTAACAACTAACTTTGATTTACAGATGTTCATCAAATTATAGAATTGAATAAAGATTTTGTTGATATGAGATGCGTGAAATGCTTTGATATGTTTGAGTGTTAATGTTTCGACATAATTAATTTTTCAATTTTGTATACCTGAAATTTTTTTGTAATACTTAATGGAAAATATCCAAATGATGACATTATAACTGCAGATAAAGCTAATGTACGTTTTTGTTAAACATTGAAAAATGTTCCTCTGGATATCAAAATTTGATTGTGAGTATATTTCGTCTTTTCATCGTTCTCTTCTGTCTCTACAAAAATATTTTCAAGTGAATTGTGTGTTTAAATAAATTGGAAATATTTTTCAATAAGTCTACTTTTATTTATTCTTTATTTGCAGCTTGTTAAGTTATTAAATAATTGCACAAACTATTATAAAGCTCTCTATTTTCACGTAAATATTTACGAAATTTCTTTTTCATAGTAACCCAATTTTTAAGATTAAACTATTGTTTTTACAAATTCTTTCATTTCCCACACTTATTTAAAAGTAACAATAGTCTTCTAAATATTTCCTGAACTACTAAAAAACGCGTCCAATATTTTTATTTTTCTTCTAATGAGAATTTTGATCTATGTTGACAATTTCATTTCCATAAGTTGAGTAATTTCGAAATAACCATTTCAGAAACAAGACTTATTTCATGCAACATTAAATGCTACAATTTCTTTTATGCAATTTCAAATATTAAGGTTTTAAGTGGTTTTTACTTATAATCAATTGAATAATTAACATTTAAATCAATAATAATCAATCAATTTAAATCAATAATCAATAAATAAAATAGGCATGTTTTTACTGTTGTGTCGTGTGAAGAACAAGTTAAGCATAAGGTTTTTAAAAATGCAAAAAAAATATTTTTAATAAAATTTAATAAAAATCAAAATTAAAATCCTAAGTAATTTTATTCTTAATTTTCTGATATTTTTCTAGTTACATGACTTCCTGACTATTATTTTAATTTTTTAATTTTATTCGAAATATTTCATGTACTTTTAATTCTGCTTGTTATCTTTATGCACACACAAACACACACAGTTAGCTTCATTAATTATTTAAATAAAATTTTATCTTATCTGTGATATTCTCGATAAATACTATTTAATAAAGTATATAATTAAAAGCTTAAAAGTTAAAATAGCTTGTTAGAATTACAGAGTCATTGTTTAAATTTATAACCTGATTTACAAGAAATATTAATTAATCAAGACAATTTGCATTTTCATGCTCCAAGTATGATTTGTCAATGTTATGAGCTATTTCATAAGTAAAAATTAATTTTTGCTTATGAGAATTGCCGCATAAAATCATTAGCTGAAACATGCACCTTTTGTTTGAAAAATAAAAAGTAAAAATCGCTGTCGTGAATTTAGAAAATAGTTTTCGAACACAAGAAAGTCATAAATGACATGAGTAGAACTGCAGAATAAATTATTTCGCAACGTGTAATTATTTAAATAATTACTCTTATTTCACAACAATTCATTGTAAGTTTACTAAAAGATTATCTAAGAAAACAAAAAATATCCTATTATACACTCAGAGGATTCATCACTTTGAAGTACACTAGTTTTATAAGAATACAATTATAGCTCTTAAAGCTGGTGAAATCCCTTTCATCTTGCGATAAATTCTTTGCATAATTGGTGCTTTCATTTCTTTAAGAAGAAGACACTTAAGACTTTTTACTATCTAAGAAAAACCATTATCTTTTATCTCGCTGTCTACAAAGAATGTTTATTTTCCAGTAATGTTTAAGAAGCATAAATGAATATTTTTCCATTTGTAATTTGCATAATTAATGTTACACCCATTTTTTGCTAAATACTAAAAGATACTAGTTAAAAGAAACTTGTTTAGCATTATTATTAATTTTTTTTTACCGTATAAATACTTGTTCAAGAGCAATTAAAGACTTCTAGATTAAGATATTATGCATCAGAATACAAGCATGATATATATATATATATATATATATATATATATATATATATATATATATATATATATATATATATATATATATATATATATATATATATATATATATATATATATATATATATATATATATATATATATATGTATATATATATATATATATATATATATATATATATATATATATATATATATATATATATATATATATATATATATATATATATATTTATATATATATGTATGTATATATATATATTTATATATATATGTATGTATATATATATATTTATATATATATATATATATATATATATAATATATAAATATATATATATATATATATATATATATATATATATATATATATATATATATATATATATATATATATATATATATATATATATATATATATATATATATATATATATATATATATATATATATATATATATATATATATATATATATATATATATATATATATATATATATATATATATATATATATATATATATATATATATATATATATATATATATATATATATATATATATATATATATATATATATATATATATATATATATATATATATATGTATGTATGTATGTATGTATGTATGTTTGTGTGTGTATTTATAATAATTTGGTATCAAGTGGTAAATTTATTGAAATTCTTCAAGTCTTGGATTATTTCAAAACTTAAAATGTCAGACTCACCCAGATATTAAAAGAGACCGTGTCAGAACTTTTCTATCTGGAACAAGTGTCACCAGAGTATTCCATTTTTTAACCATATCTAGAGATAGTGTTTGAAATCAGGTCTGTATACATACAGAGCGTAAAGGCAAGCCAAGTAAAGCAAAATAGTTTACATATAAAGAAGCTTAGTGAAAGCAGCTGGTGAATACAGAATGTTTAAAAAGCAGATAACTGTAGCAATTTTGACCACTGAGCTGATTCAGCTAGATGTAGGATTTTGGATTCTCCTGTATCAATGATTGCAATAAAAATGCACCTTCTTAAACAGGACATTTACTGCAGTACAGCCAAACCCAAAGACTTTTGTCACGTCGTATACAGTGGTGTCATATCCATAAAACCTCACAAGAAGAATGTAAAATATTTTGAAGAATCAGCTTTAAAACTTTTCTTAACAGCACAGTGGGTTCACCATTTTCTCAAATATGTGATCGAGATTCAACTCTCTGGGTTGGTGGTAGACCGGTCATGATATGGAAAGACGTGTCATATTTTCTGCTAGGCCAATTATTATCCTGAAAGGATGGATACTAGGGAGAAGAATGTGTATATATTATCAGATTAGGTCCATCCTATGATGTAACCTTTGTTTCATGCAAGAAAGGAAATGGTTCTGGATATTAATGCATTTAGATAAAAATATATTTGAGGGTGCCCCTTGGCGAGATTGGCGATTTTTGTTTGGCGCCAATCCTGTTCGCGCGGAACGCTGTGCAAACAGTAATGGTGGCTAAAACAAAATTAATAAAATTTCAAAAATAATGCAGTAAGCACATAAAAAAAGAAAAATGTACTTTTTTTGCTGGAATATCCTCACTTTGAGATACACAGAATTCTCTTAAAGTACCTACAGATATTGCTTAAATGTATCCTTAGAAGAAAAGCAATCAGAATCTAAACCAATCAGAACCGTGAATGGATTTCAGAATAACGTTTAGGGTTATCATAAATAGAACAACATCGCCCAACTTGGCGATAAACTTGAGGAGAATTCAAGGGGCACTCTCAAGTAAAGTCTAACCTGCATTTATCTATGAATGAGAGTTGTAAATTGAAGGCTTGATGAATAAAGTTAAACATCTAACTTGGCTCGCACAGTCTTCATACCTCGAGATAATTGAACTGTGTTATGGTAAAAATTGGAACATTGTACAGAGACTCGATACCCTTCACAGTTATTAAAACATCCTTATTCATATCTTAGCTAAACCTACTCTTCCGAATGGATTTTGATGAAATTCATTATTTTAAATTTATGAAGCATAATGAAACGGTTTTTGCAGTAAAAATACTATAGATGACCATTTTCTTTACTGTGTCGTATAAATTAATTTAACTCTGAACGAAATTTATACTCAGAGCCAGAAAATCCTTATTTATCCTTTTATTTTCATTAATCATTTACTTATGGAAGAAAGATCAAGATACATTTATAAACATTGTTTCATGCAAAACCAGCAATAGTATGTCCGGGCAGGGGGCCTGGTATCGATTAAATGGTCTGTGAAAAGAGTCTATGTAAAAGAATGATTTTAATAAGGTGGTTCTGAAATTAAAAGAGCTTGAGACTTGAGTGGAGTGTCCAGATATTTTCTAAAAACTGTTTCGAGTAATACAGTCGAAGAAATTGGTAATAATGTGATTGAAAAAACCATGAAACCCCACAGTTCCTTTCAAATACTTCTTGTTCAGCATTGCTTAGGTTGTTTTTAAATGCTGAATTTTGGACATTTTGTAATAAAAGTTCATGTGATGGTGACCTTGGAAAATATAACCTACAAATGAGGCAGGGTTATAGTGAAATATAACTGTGTGAATAATCAAAATTATCGCTTATATAGTTTTCCTGTTGTAATTACCACAGTTTGATTACGCAATTACAGGATATGCATTTAGTGCTGATTTTATCCTTGCGATATGCATTTAGTGCTGATTTAATCATTGCGATATGCATTTAGTGCTGATTTTATCAATGCGATATGCAATTAGGGGTGATTTTATCTATGCGATATGCATTTAGTGCTGATTTTATCCTTGCGATATACATTTAGTGCTGATTTTATCCTTGCGATATGCATTTAGTGCTGATTTTATCCTTGCGATATGCATTTAGTGCTGATTTTATCCATGCGATATGCATATAGTGCTGATTTTATCCTTGTGATATTTTTCTTTGAGAATCTTATTCCTTAAATTTTCAATATGATTTCTAATGAGTGTGTAATAAAGTGAAATCCTTCGACATCACAATTTTTTCTGCTATACAAAAATGACAATGTTTGTTGACAATTGTTTTCATGTAAGACAGAATAAATCTCCATACTAGAAGCCCAATCAAATAACAAATTCTTAGTAACTTTGGAGAAAATTACATGACACCATTTCTAAATGAGTACAATCTTCGGTCGTCTGATTTAAATCTTTGCGTTTTTTGGTTGCAAAGATTCCTAAAGATCCATGTTTGTGGACAAAGAATCTGGAATCTACGTGAGTTAGAATTCTGAATTAAACGCTATTTATTAAAATGGTTCGTGTATCTATATGAATCGAGAATTTGTTTGAGCAAACAGTTTTTCCCTATGGATTTTATAAAAATTGTTTAAAACAAATATATAATGCGATGAAAAATGTATGTAATGTTATTAATTTTAATAACTCATTGAATTTTGCTAACTACAAACTAACTAAGTTTTTGTGAAGTATTTCATTATCTTAGTGATAAAAATATTTTAAAGAATTTTGCACCGGAAACCTCATCGTATAATATTAATATTTATATTTTTGTTTCGTAATGAATTTAAAAGAACAATATTCATTTGTAATTTAATTAAACATTAAATTCGCAATAAATAAAATAATTTTCAAATTTACAAATTGTTATAAATTAGAAATATTTAAAATAATTTTCTCAATACGATAAAAATCAAGAAATAAAAAATATGTGAATAAAGCTCTTTTCAGAGTGCAATAGGAAACAAGACGACGTTATGCCATTTGGAAAAAATATAAATTGACTGCAGTGTAAAATATTTTAATTAATATTCTTTTATAATTCTTTCAAGAATATTTCTTGACTTAAAGATACAACAGTGTCATAATAATATTTATTATTTTCAATTTGAAATTAAAATTTCCAAAATGAAAAATACATAGAATTATAGGATTTCTTATGAAAAACAATCTAAATATATCATAAAAAAAATTTAACTTTTGTGATTACAGACAGAAAAAAAGCATTGTCTACAGTGTATGGATTTCAGTTCGGTAAAAAAAAGTACAGATTTCAAAAGATTCTAAGCCCTCGATCAAACAACGCTTCGGTACTTTTAAAAGAGAATTCCAGGACGCGAAGAAAATCTCAAACATATACTGACTTGACTTCCCATTAGTAAACAACAGCAACTTTTGTTATCGTGTTTATCTTCTGATGTATTTTGTATTCCTTCCTCGCTTCTTATTCTGTTCCTCCTATGAGCACAGAAGCGAGTGAGGTGTTAAAAACTTCACGCTCAAAAATATTTGCTCAGATATGCATATTTAGATGGAAAAATTTTCTTTCCATCGAATTTCTTCTGGCTATTCGTAGTTCTTATAAGCTTCATTGTTGTTAGCGTTGAAAATGAAATTTAGATTCTAACTCAATTAAGAAAATTTGCAAAATATGAAAGATGTTTATTTGGCTTTTATTGAATTTAAAGACAAATTATCCTGAATTGTGAAGTTAATAAGCATTTTATTCAGGAATAAATTAAACAGCCTGCCTCCTTGTGACAAGACCTAAGGGTTACTTGATATAAATTCTTAAATGCTTGACTAATGAAATTAGGATTATATATTCATTTTGATGGTAAAATTTAATTCCTGAGGAAGCATTTTACGCAACGTAGCACAAATTTTAATATAAGAAAAGATTTCTTTCTAAAAATCTTCAGTTTTTGTAAAAAAATGCAATAATACATACATACATACATATATATATATATATATATATATATATATATATATATATATATATATATATATATATATATATATATATATATGTATATATATATATATATATATATATATATATATATATATATATATATATATATATATATATATATATATATATATATTATTTTCTTTTTTTTGCATATTCCCAAACAAAAGAGGAAATGGATTAACTTTTCTACTAAAATATATACTAAAAGAAATTTATATTTTTTTTATGTACTAGTGAAAGGTATTTGTTACAGTATATTTCAGTAAAAATTAATTATTTTATACGCCATTTTCTATTTTTAGTTTCTTTTATGTAAAAAATGTGAAAGAAATCTTGCTTCAAAATTAAAAAAGTAAAATTATTTTTATTAAATAATTTTACTTTTCATTAGTTAGACTAAATTGTGTGTTTGTAGATTTGCATAAATTATAGGATATAAGAAATATTTCTGTCAATATTTGCTCCGTTGAGAAAAAAATGCAGATTTTATTACAATAAAAGGTTTTTAATGATAAATTTATGAAATTAATATGTGATGTCTAGGTTTATTTTAGAAAAAAAATGTTGTTATTACATTAATATTCATTTAATAAATATATTTATTGAAATAAATATAATTCTTGATTCAAAAGTTACTTTATTTTATGCAAATTTGAATATCTGTTAAAAGCTATTAATACTAAATCTAATTATTTAAATAAAGTATAAATAAATTTGGAACTTTATTTAACACAAAATAATATAAATGAATAGGAGTTTTAATATTTAACACAAAATAATTTAAATGAATAGGAGTTTTAATATTGGTTTTCATTAAATTAATTATATTGCGGTGACTGCAACTTAAATATTAAAATAAATATTAAATTAAAATAAAGAAATTCATTTTTACACAAATTATTTTTTATTAAAATTAATATTTTATAAAAAATTTTCTAAATTTAAATTAAAGAACCTTAACTTAACATACATTTTACATTTTTCTGAGCAAATGTTTAATAAAGGATAAATGATTTATTATTTGCGAATTAGAAGAATAAAAATTATATGATAGATTTTTATTTTGTACCTTTATTGAAAATTATGTTAATTCAAAAAATTGCTTAGTATGTATTATAATAATCATTATTTTTTACTCATTTCTAAGAATATATTTATCAATCAAATGAATATTTTTGACGTAATGTAATAATGTTAAAATTTACAATGATAAAGCATTTGTTATGAATATAATTATGTTCAAAAACTTTCCCTTGAGTAAATGCTTGGATAAATATGTTTTCCCAGAGACGAAATGATAAATATTTCCACAAATTATTCTTTTACAAAATATTTGCTAATAAAAATTTCTAAAAACATATAATACATACAATGTTATAATTCATATAATGCATCACAGAAATATATGCATTGTAAGTTTTTAGAAATGAATTGCTGATATAAAATGTCAAGTTATAATAATAAAATAACAAATGAGAAGTATTTCTACTGTTACCAATTATTTAGATGTCAATATGAGACATACAGCTCCGGCTCCACATTACGTTCCTTAATTAGGTGAAATAGTAGCAATATCTATTAAGTTATTTTCGGTAATGACAATAAAAAATAATCAATATGAAATTAATTATATTATTAAACAACATTAGATAACTAATATAATTTTATTTCAAACATTAATAAGGCTGATGTATATAAATACCAAATTAAGGAATTTGGATGTATTTAAAAAGGTAAAAGGAATAATTTAAATATTGTTATATATATATATACATATATATATAAATATATATATATATATATATATATATATATATATATATATATATATATATATATATATATATATATATATATATATATATGTATATATATATATATATATATATGTATGTATATATATACATATATTTATATATATAAAGTAATAAATACAAAACTGAAAATATAATAAAAATATAATATAATAAAATAAAAATATAATATAATATAATAAAAATATAATAAAATATAATAAAAATATAATAATATTATATAATAAAAATATAATAAAAGCAGCTGTATATGTATATATATATATATATATATATATATATATATATATATATATATATATATACGAGGGTCACTCTGAAATTTTTGAGATACAACTAGGTTTTTATAGTTAACTTACAAAATTTTAGGTGTGTTCAAAGTAGTATCCTCCAGCATCAATAAACTTTTGTAGACGCATTTCTCACAGATTAAATGCCTCAAGCCATTCATTTCTTCGAATAGATGAAAAAAATGCACTTATAGCCACATCAATCTCTTCTTCTGAATAAAAACGACGTCCAAAGTTCTTTTTTAGAAAAAAGAATAACCAAAAGTCGCACATAGCTAGATCAGGTAAATTCGGCTGATGTTCGATCACTTTAATTTGTTTTTGTTTAAGAAACTCAACTGTTAGTCCAGCTGTATGTGAAGATGCATTGTCATGGTGAAGCATTAGTCCCCTAACATTTAGTTCTTGTAGAATTTCTGGAAGACATTTAGTGGTATATCAATTTGCTGTTACTGTCTTCTGTCCTTCCAACTTGATGGCTTTGACCAATCCCGTACTTCTGAAGAAAACGGCATACATCACTTTTTTCAGTGCGCATTGTTTTTTCACCATTGTCAGCGTGGGATCATCTTCAAAGACCCGTACTTTGCTTTCTTGACGTGTTGGTACGTCAAAAAACGGTATGTACGTTTCATCACCTGTTACAATTTTAGAAATATTGCGGTGGCCACCATCACTCAGCATATTAAGAGTTTCTTTACTGATTCTGACACGCTCCACTTTTTGATGCTCAGTTAGATTATGGAGAACCCAACGGTAAACTACTTTTTTCATATGTAATTCTTCATGAATGATTCTGTGTATGGCTGCGGATCCAATGTTAAGTTTCTTCTGTATCATTTGATAGGTACAGCGATGATCATCCATTAACATTTTTCGTATGGCAGACACATTATCCGGGATAACTGCCGAAGGGGGCCTTTCTGTGTGTTCTTCATCCTGAAGAAAATGGCGACCTCTTCTAAATTCTCTAAACCATCTGAATACAATAGCACGAGCTGGAGATTCATCACCCAATGCTTATTGCAACCGTTGAACGCATTCTTCTTGATTGAATCCTGCTTTGAAATCGCAGAAAATCATAGCTCGAAAATGTTCTCGCTTCAACTCCATTTTCTCTTCTGTTTAAAATTTATTCCACGCTAAACAAGTTGAAGTAAGTCAGTGAAAAATCGTCTTCTGTATTAAAATACTTTGTACTTAAAAATTAAACCATTATTTTTATTTTGTAAATTCTCGCGTCTGCGCGTATCTCAAAAATTTCAGAGTAACCCTACCGTCGTATATACATATATATATATATATATAAATATTAGTTTGGATATGTTTATATATATAAACATATCCAAACTAAATGTGAGATTCAAACCCACAAATTGTAGAACTAAACGCCAGAGAGCTAACAATTCAGCTGCCAGTAAAAATTTATATATATATATATATATATATATATATATATATATATATATATATATATATATAAAGTCTACGCGTTTGGTTCTACAATTTGTGGGTTCGAAACTTACATTTAATTTGGATATGTTTAGTGTTTCGGAATCTACTTATTACTAAACATCCCGGTCTAACAATATGTGCATAAAATGATTGTTGAGTGAAAATGACCAAAGTTATAATTACACTGTAATTTCTGCTTCGAAAAACACTTCTTCGGTTTTTACCAACAGAGTAATGACCTCCTTTTTTCAATCAATATTTAAAGAAAAAAAGACCAAAAAGAATGCAAACCATCAATCCAAGTAATGTAATTGTATAAAATAACGATTGCAATGCATTTGACATCCTTTCAAAGAGGATTATTACATTATGGCTCCATGATGCAGATAAACAAAGATTTTACCATTCTGAGGCTGGAATATAACTTTAATTTTACTAAAATCACGATGCTATATTCTTTATTGATATAACCGTCACTGATTATATTTTCAAATGTTTTCCTGTCTATGATGCATCGTGAATGTTAGTCAATATCATGGTTGATGAGCAGTCTCTCTCCCTTGCTCCAAACGTCGTCAAACAGTTCACGTGCGATTGGTTATTTTGAACCTCCCCCCACATTTTGTGACTGGGACCCTTGACGTGGCAATAAGACCACGTGTACAGTAGATCTTTCTTCTCTGTTCTCATTAAATGCTGTCCCCTGAGATCAAGTCCAATGCTCTTTAAGAACGGCACGTATTGATCTCCATCAATTCTATATTCTTTAGAAATGATAGAAATTCAGCTATCCTTCGCAGCAATACATCAATATGATAAATAGCAATCCTGGTAGATTTTAATTCGAGTTGTATATAAGTGGAATACGGACTGATAAGCATTTTCTCCTTTGCACGTGGTTTTAAGAAAAATAACTGTCTTATTAGTTAATAATAGTCAAATGCAATGCAGGACCAACTATCCAATTTTTTAATTTAAAAAATGAAATGCTTAATGAAGAAATTTTAAATTAAAATTTCTTCATTAAGCAAAATGTTCAAAGCATATTTATAAAGTTGATAGCTATAACTGCTAATTTTCCATAAATGTTTAAAAAAAAACAAATATTTCCATGTAGTAACATCTTCTTCGTGGCATCTGAATTTACCAAATACCGTTTGTGACTTTCCTATCTCAAATTTCAATGACCAGTTGTGTAAATTACATTGAAGGACAAATAAAAATTAACACTTTCTTTCTTGATAAGTTAAAGTTCTTAATTTTTAGGAGATGTTATGTACTTAGTATTTTTCATGGTTTTCTATTCCCATTTTAAATATATTAGTAATAATAATGCACTAAACATATGAAAAACAACTTCAAAAAACGTAAAAGCCTCGTAACAAAATTTGAGAGAATTTCTATTTAATTAGCTTTTAATTAAAAATGTTCTCAGAATTTTTTTAAAGTAGAACTCAGTTGACATTAATGTAAGCAATATCATTTTAAGTAGGAGTAAACGTACTGCTACATTTACGCCCATGTTGTTCTAAAAATATCTGGCGACAATATATAGATTTAAATAGAATAATTAGATTTTAGCTTGTATCTGAGCTTTTTTATGAAACACCTTAGATTAATAAACTTATTACAATTATTTTACATGAAGAATATTTGACCAATTTGAATAAATATCCTATTTTGTTATTGTTGCTTATTCCACCTACGCAAATACTCTTGTCTCTAAAATTTTAATCTTCATAACCGAAAAAAGCGAACAATATAGCTTCTGTTTATTGTAAAATGTACAGCTCTCAAATGCAGAAGATTTATCTTAAGTGGATGTTCATAATTTGGAATTAACTATGAACTTTTTTGTTTGCCTCAGCCGCTATTCAGAACCAAAAAAATAGATTTTCTTCGGGCTTGGATAAAGAACCTGCTAATTAACAAGATCACCACAAATAATGCAAATCTTCAAGGAAGTTATTTACTCTTAAATCAAAATATTATTTCACAATGGTAATAGGAAATTTTGTATCAAACAAAATTCATATTGATCTAAATGTAAAGCTTATTACTTTGTTTGATAAGTCTAGACAATTTTAGAAAGAAATTTCCTTAACAAATCTATCAGACCAAGAAATTCACTGAAAATCTAATTAAATGTTTAGTAAGTTATTGCAAGAGGAGAATTAGTTTATTAATATGAAAAAAACAAATTATTCATTTGAAAATGTAAATTGTTTATGTAGAGTGTAAATGCTGTTAAAAGAAATGCTTAGAACAGTTATTTCTTTTCGATTGACTAATGCAAATAAATAGTTAATAAAGTGCAATTTGATGTAACGTTTTATTAGGTTGGTGCGTATGAAATGTCGGATTTTCTTTACATGCGGACGTTTTCCTCCCTGTTTTCGTTATACTTTTGTATTTGGCATAACCTCATTCATACTCGTATTGTCCATTGCCAGAGACTCATTTCAGCAAAATAGGTTTTCTCGAAGGTCTTCCCTTTTTTATTTCTTTTGAGTTTATTGCCGATATGAATTCTGCCGACATTCGCGTCATTTTCTTATATGAGTACAAACTTGGTAATAGTGCTGCAAAAACTGCACGCAACATAAACCAAGCGTTTGGGGAGAATACGGTTAACGATCGGAAAGTGCAGCGTTGGTTCGAAAAATTTCGGACTGGCGATTTTTCACTGCAAAATGAGCCGCGCGGAAGACCCAAAACGTCTGTGAAGAATGATGACCTGTAGGCTCTAGTGGAAGCGGATCCAGCCGTATCCACGAGGGAACTTGCTATCAGGATGAAAGTTGACCATACAACGATATTGAGACACCTTTCTGAGATTGGCAAGGTTAAGAAGATGGACAAGTGGGTACCGCACGCACTGACAGAGCGAAATAAGCTGGATCGGTTAAACGTATGCTCATCATTGCAGCATCCACCATATTCACCGGCTCTCTCGCCGACCGATTTTCATTTTTTCAAGCATTTAGAGCTGTTTTTAAGGGGCAAACACTATGAAAATGAAGACAGTCTAAAAAACTCGATATCAGAGTTTATTAATTCTAAAGACCAAAATTTTTTAAGACAGGCATATCTACGCTTTAAAATCTCGTTGGGAGAAGTGTATTGAAGCGAATGGAGCATACTTTGATTGAATAAACAGCTTTTGAAGAAAGATATGCAGTTTTATACAATCACTTAAGAATCCGACATTTCATACGCACCAACCTAATATTAAGGATTAATGCAAATATTCCGGGACATTCGTCAAATTTTCTAGAATTGCAGTGAGTTTTTTAAGACTTCCAGTTTTAACTATGCAATTTTTCAGTGAAATAAATTGTTAATCAAACTATATGTCAATGTAAGTAAAATAGACAAAATGTTGAAATTTATGCATACAATTGGTTATTTTAAACTTTCTTTTAAATATTTTTACATAATGTAGTTAACTGTATATCTTATTGTAAGTAAATATACAGGAGAAAATCTTAATTTATTATAAAGCTTTAAGAAATTGCTCGTTTAACGGAAGATTATGCAATTATATATCATAATTGCATTTATTAACAGCACAACATTCTGCTAATTTTTAAATGTTTCATGCTAATATACTTTATGGAAAACATTTGTCGCTGCTTATGAGTAATTTATATTCATGTAAGTAATCTGATTATTTTTCATTTTTTTTCTTTCGCATTAAAGTCTTATTTTATAACTGATATGATTGTTATGTTAACCAATATATCTATTACTAAATAAGACTTTTACATAAATTTTCTAGGTTTGGTTAAAGAATAATTTTTTTGTAATTTTTTTAAACTTAATATTAAATTCATATATTTTAGGTGTATGTGATTCTTATGTTTTGAAAAAACTGTTATTACTAAATGATATTTTATATAAATTTTCTTAGAAAATTTATGGATATAAAAATCTATTTGAAATTACTTCTGAAGCTTAGTTTTATATGCATTTTCAGACTTATTATGCTCTTAAGAAACTGTAATTGATGTTTACATAACATCCTTAGTAAAAATATAAAAATATACATTTATTTTAAATAATTTAAATATATATTTTAAAAAGGTATTGTGTGTGAAATGAAATATTACATCCTATCAACTTCTTAATTCATTCTGTCACGCATTTAAATATGACTATATTTAGATTAATAATCCATAAGGGAATTCATGTTACTGAAATGTGAGGATTTGTAAGAATATTCTTCTAAGGATTACCATAATTCTCTAATGCATTTGAAACTTTGATGAGGTTATTTAGGAACTTTCGCCTGATTGAGTGATTAAAATTTCGCCATCAACGTATTGAAAGACTGAATAAATTTTAAGCAATAAACTAGGAAATAATACATCAAATTTTATGAATTTTTATTATTTAATAATGTACTTATACACTTTAATGTAACAATATACTAATTTTGAATTTTAATACAAAAAAGTAAATCTTTTTGTTATTCCATACCAATATTTTTGTTTTAAAATACATAAAAGTTCTGTAATTTCAGAGTGCAATTGCTACAAAATAGTTTTCATTTAATTTGAAATAAAGAATTCAGGCTTTATGATCATATTAAAAAATTCTGGTTAAAATATGAATTAAATAATAAAATTATCAGTTAAATCATAAATTCATAGGTATTTCAGAAACTAAACTGCATATTTATTATTTTTTTCTGAAAGTATATATAATATTATGATACTTAAACACAAAAAACAATTAGGAGCAAGGTATTAAAAATAATTTTAGCATAAAAAATGAAAATAGCTATAAAATGCGATATTACGAAGAAAATGTATCACTCTAGTAAAACTCTTATGAATTTAATATGAAATGTGATTTCTTCTTATTTGCAGACCCTTATTATAATGCATTTTTAAATAGCCAATAGGGATGTTAAACTTGTTTTTGGGAATTCAGTTAAACACTTCTAGAAATGCTTTCTTCAAAGTGATTGTATTCCTAAAAAGAGAATGTCATTGCTTTTCCAATATAGTCTCATAAATGCTTTATAATATAAGATCAAAAGACTTTTTTGAACAGGAAAAATCATTCAATATCTTCATTTTCCTTGAATTCACCAAGAAGGATTGTTTCAATTGACAATTATTGTTATTCATAAGTAAAATGTCAGATACTAATCTAATGCTAAAAGGTCAGCCAATAGGGATGTTAAACTTGTTTTTGGGAATTGAGTTAAACACTTCTAGAAATGCTTTCTTCAAAGTGATTGTATTCCTAAAAAGAGAATGTCATTGCTTTTCCAATATAGTCTCATAAATGCTTTATAATATAAGATCAAAAGACTTTTTTGAACAGGAAAAATCATTCAATATCTTCATTTTCCTTGAATTCACCAAGAAGGATTGTTTCAATTGACAATTATTGTTATTCATAAGTAAAATGTCAGATACAAATCTAATGCTAAAAGGTCAGCCAATAGGGATGTTAAACTTGTTTTTGGAAATTGAGTTAAACACTTCTAGAAATGCTTTCTTCAAAGTGATTGTATTCCTAAAAAGAGAATGTCATTGCTTTTCCAATATAGTCTCATAAATGCTTAATAATATAAGATCAAAAGACTTCTTTGAACAGGAAAAATCATTCAATGTCTTCATTTTCCTTGAATTCACCAAGAATTGTTTCAATTGACAATTATTGTTATTCATAAGTAAAATGTCAGATACAAATCTAATACTAAAAGGTCTTGCATAAGGTCCCGATAACATTTTCTTCCATAGATTATTTGTTGGAAAATATGCTCAGTAACGTACCCAAATAGATTATTATTTCTCTCCATACCATCGTTTCTGCCCAACTGAAACGAACGAATTCAGTAATTTTCATTGAATAATTTTGTGCCTCTAAATTCCTTCAGATATAAATCTGTTTATTTGTGGTCTGTCTTTTATTTGTGGAACTGGATCTGCGTGGATCATTAAAGAGAACATAACACCATTGTCCTTAACTTGAGCTTTGATGCTTTGTGCACAACTTGTATTCCTTTCTTTTCGTCAACACAAATGCTTAGATTTCTGACATAAAAGCTTTGATTTAAATTTTTACTGCAACATTTGATATGTCTGATTCAAGTACTGAATTTAACAACGGGCAGTAGACATCCTGTTACGACAAGCTTTTATTGTCAGACATAATATTCATCTTTCAAAGCAGATATCATTCATTAGAGACTATGTAAGATTGCTTTTAGAAAAGTTTTATCATTTAAAAATTGACTTTATCACAGGAATCTACATCTTGAAATATTTAGATCTGGCTAGTTTCGTAATTAGTTGCCCAGTTTCTAAATGGCCAACAATTACATTATTTTTAAAATGATAATTAGAGGCCATGCCAAATTGTCTTCATATATATTTATTGAAAATAAAGACTATATTTAAAATTTTTTTATATATTTACTTTATATAAGGAGCACTTAATTTAACATCAGGTAATGTTAGCCTAGATTTACATAACAGAAAGTCTTTAATCATTGCTTTTTGTAATTTGGTAATTAGGCATATTTTCATTTATATCCCTTTAATATGAAACAAATATATTGGATATTTCATTAAATGTTCTTATTTTTGTACATGCATTTAAGTTAGAGCTCTTAATAAAGTTGAATATGGTAACATTACAAAGAAAGAAAGTACTGAAAGTGAAAAGCAAAGGCGCTGTATAGGTGGTTATATGCAAATTAACATCTTGTATAAAATGCTGAGTAGCTTGAATTCTCGTTAATTGTCGATGGTGATGCAACGCCATTTCGGAAATGACCGTGTTATCAGCCGACATTTTCCAACTCCCTGGCCACTACGATCACCGGACATCACTCCCTGTGACTTTTGGCTCTGGAGATTTCTGAAAAATGTTGTGTACAGTGCTCCACTAGATACCTAAGCGGATTTGAAATGCCGCATTACTCAACACGTTAACAACATCAGCACTGATACACTTTAAGCTGCTGTGGAAAATACCGTTTTACGTTTACACCTCCTAACAGAAAATGGTGGACACCATATTGAAAATTTCTTGAAGAAGACTAAGAACAATTAAACACCGAATAATTGTTGGCTTTTTCAACGGTTTTTGGACGCAGGGCAATTAAAAACCGATTTTTTCCTATTCGATGTGGCACCACCTTGTCGCTCTGAATAGGCTTTACAACAAGAGTGCCACAACATCTGCCTCACTTACAATAGCACCACTGGTTTAACGTTCTGCTTAAAGCCACAATTGATTATCGTTCATGTCAGAATTCATTTAATTAACTTACAGCCGCCTGTGCAGCGCCATCTATTGGCCACTTTTTTTCCTAATTTCTTTCATACACCAAACAAAATCTCCCTGCTTGAAGCACATTCTGGTGAAATTTCAGGTCTTTCTGACCAGTGGTTCTTTTTTTACAGCGTTTTTAAATTTGCTGTTTAATTATGATCACCATGTATATATATATATATATATATATATATATATATATATATATATATATATATATATATATATATATATATATATATATATATATATATATATATATATATATATATATATATATATATATATATATATATATATATATATATATATATAAGTATGTATTTATACGGGTGTATGCATGTATACATACAATACAATAGGCAAAAAATGAAAAATGATGACAATGAAGAATGTAAAATTTTGATATTTATTTTTCAATAATTTTTTATTTTGTTATTTGTTTAGTATGAGACAGTTTTATTCCATAGCTTTAAGAACTATGAAATAAAACTGGTTCGAACAAAATGCTGATGCTTTTTATCTTTCTGAAATTTTAGTTTTAGAATTATTTATTTAATTCAGATTGATAAAAATATTTTAAACTCCAACCCGAATTGAAAGTCAACACATGAAAAAAAATAAGCTCGTCTTAATACAAATTTATCTGAATGGACATAGTAAATAAATATTATTCGGAGCTAAATTAGGAAATCTTTTTATTACTTAAAACTAAGTTTTAAAAAGACTAAAATATTAAAAGTGTAACGGAAATTCAAGTGATGCATTCCAACAAACTACTTTGATCATAGTTTTACTAGCAAATTGAACTTTATTATAAATGTGCAATCATTCTTAATCTATACCCAAATAACCGCAAATTCCAAGAAATATTCTAGAGATATCTCTCAGACATTTATCCTGAATATCGCTTTGTCTCTTAGATATTCACAGGATACCCGAATATCCATGATATACCTAACACCCACCCAAAGGGTAGTAGTAACTGAATATCCTGTAGATATTTGGATATTGTGACATCTGATGTCTCTTGGATATTTTAAAGTTCCCTTGGATTTTTCCTAGATATTTATCGGATGTTTTTATATCCATGTGATATGTATATCTAATAAATACTTTACCAATAAGATAACCAAATAGAATGCAATCACATATGCTTTTTATACGTTCTAATATTTTAGTTATTTTTTAACAATTATAAATATACCAGAATTACTAAAAGCTGTAAAGCATTTTCAATGAAATTTTCTTCATTATTTTAAATATTTTCCCTATAATTTTCAGAAATAATTTGCCAAAAAACAATATTTTGAAATATTGCATAGCACTTGGTTAGAAATGTTTTACCGTAGTTTACTCATTTACATTGCTGTATTGACTAAAAACTTAATTTCAAAAGAAAATTATAAAATTTTTTTTATTTTTCTTCTAATAATAAAACTCAGACACGTCATAGATCCATCAATTGTTTATACGAACATAAATGTAAATATCTTACTCTCAAAAATTATCTACAAGGGTTTACTCTTAAATATAAATCTTTCGAGTAAACACTATTGGATTTCTAAATAACCTTTCGTCATTTAGACATGACTCATATGTTTAAACAAAAAATTTTATGTTTCTCATGAAAACAGAAACTTTTGTTAAATTGTTGTTACCTATCTCAGGTTGTTTAGCTAGGCTATACAACCCCCATGAAACCAAAAATATCTAAAATGTGCAAAAGATGTTATGGGTCCCGAAGGACACTGTCACTGTTTTTTTAAATTTCGGCAGGTTTTTTAAATTTTGGAAGGTTTTTTAAATTTAGGCAGGTTTAGGACGTCCAGGGAGGTTATATTGACGGAACACCAAGGAGAGTCTGGAAATGTCCTTCGCCCCTGCTGAAAGGTGATTCCTCTCGTGTGCCCACTCAGATAGTGGGAAAAGGCAGTTTGATGAGATCTTGGTCCAAGATGGAAGGTCTCACACGGTCTTTTGGCGAAGTACCATGGATGGTTGGGAGAAATTTTCATAAACCTATTGAATTCAGTTTTTGCCGGGGAAGAAATCTCACTAGGTGTGAGCTATCCTCCTGGGTTTACTCCCTCCTCTGACGCCGATCTGGCCAAGAAATCAGCTCTTTCATTCCACAGAAATTTTTATTTTTATATTATAAACATTTTCTTTTGATTACAATGTATTTCTTTTCATTTTCAAATTATATTTCCGTTCATTTTATTTTACGATTGAATCAATTTTATGAGATCATTATTGTGATCTCATAAAATTAATTCAATAAATTAATCAATTATTTTAATTTTAAGTGTATCATTATTGTGAGATTCTAAGAAAACTTGAAATTCAGCAATGTATTTCTGATGAATAGAAACTTCTTCTTACATTCATATTAGAACTACAACACAAAATTTGCAGACTTAGTACAGAGGACAATATTTGATAATTTGGAACACGGTTTTAACAATATCATCCTTTATCCAAATTGAAATTTTTTCTGGTCGATAAACATTTGGAAACACATGAAGAATTGGAAAATACAGAGACAGAACACACACAGTTCCTGAAATTGCGGCAGACGGGTACACTATAAGAATTCTGGAAATCGTGACTAGATTTGAAAAATGTTAGAACGTAACAAATTGTTAGATAGTGGACAGAAGAAAACGTTATGTACACGGGGTGTCCCAAAAATACCGCTTAAATTCTGCACAGCTAGATTCCTCGTTGGGAGTACATAAAAACTGCCCGAAGAAGCGTTCCTGTACAATCCCTAGTTTACGAAAAAAATGCGAAAAAACAAAGTATGACGTCACTGCCGGAGCAAGGGAAAAAAAAAGCACTTTATTGGACATATCAACAACAATATTTTCATATCTTTCCAGACGATAATGTTTAAAACGTTCACCGCGCATATCGCGTCATGCATGCGCGTGGCATGGAATGACGTTAAGCCTCACTTAACTAGTATTTAAAAGGCTGCATCTTGTAGCTACCGCTAGTCTTCGTATGATGGCCAAGTATTCCGTTTATGACTACTATAAAAAGAACTTGATGTACGGCCGATGTAATGGAAATACCTTATGAATTGCTAGGGAGTATACCCGTCGATTTCCGCTGCATATATTACTGTTGATATGTCCAATAAAGTTTTTTTTTTTTTTTTTTTTTGCACCGGCAGAGACGTCATACTTTGTTTTTTGCATTTTTCTCGTAAACTATGGATCATACAGGACGTTTCTTTGGATAGTATTTATGTACTCCCAACGAGGAATCTATCTGTGCAGAGTTTAATCTGTCGTTTTGAGACACCCTGTATAGAAAAATTTATTTTTCCTTATAAGAGCTGAATTTTTATTTTTAATACCTAAATGGTTTCACTATTTGAGTGACTCTCTTAAATTCAACTCATTTAACAATGTAAGTTACATCTGCAAGAAATCATTCTAATAATAATTTTTTTATTAACAACTTATGTGGGATTGAATTGATGCATGTACAAAAACAGTAAAGTAGGTGGTAAACAATGCCGGTTTCTTAATGGTGTATAGAAATATATTGCTAAAAATAAAATGTAATGTTAATGACTGGAAAAGTTTAACTACAAAAAATTCTTATTTTGAATATTTTCAATACGCTATGCCTGTAAGACCTGAAATAAAAATTACAAATAATGATATAAGAAATTAGCATTCAATTCAAAAAGAAATAGATTTTATTTCTGTAAAAATATCCATTTGTAGCAAAAACAAAATGTCAAATGAAATAAAATTACATAAACATCAGATGGCAGCTTTGATAAAGGAATCTAATGCTAAGATACAGTTATTACAGAAAAAATAGATCCTAAGTAAAAAGACATGGGTTGAAAATTAAAACAACAAGTTTATTCACGAACAACAAGTTAATGGGTTCCCTCGCATGTTGGTCTGCCTGGGAATGAAGTAGCCGACAACCTTGCAAAGGTGGCCAGTAATCCTTTGAACCCGGAAGATCGCATGGCACTAACACCATCAGAGATCTCTTCCATTACTAAACAACTTACTTCTAAAATCTGGGCTGACTCTCCTGCTCATCCTTGGTACTTTCAAAGACATCCTGGAGCCGCCACAACATTTAAGGGCTCCAGAGTACATCAGACGACACTGTCTCGACTTTCTACTGGCCACTTGAAGTGTATGATCTTTGAAGACGGTGAAAAAAAATACCTATCATGCCCCAAATGAGACAATGATTCGTTTTGCCCGCAACACATCTTGAAGCGCTTGGTATTTTCTCGTGAAGAAGTTGTGAAAAGTCCACATCTGCTTTTGGACTTTTTGGCTATCTATGATCTCATGGATCTGGTCTAGTTCCACTAGACCAGATGGGGATTAGTCCCACCACAACAAGTTAGAACAAGTTAAGAAAAAGTTAAGTCACGAGTATAATACAAGTAATCAACAAAATGTATCCCAGTATGTACATTGTGCTTAAAGCAAACTGTATAATATATTTTAAATATGTAAAATAGAAATTACGGGCAAAAATTGCAGGAATGTAATGAATTAAACTCATGGAATCATTAAAGTAAATATAACCATGGTATATGTTAGTTTAGCAACAGTTTTTTTAAATATAGTTTATCGTAACAGAACTTCATGCCTTTTTAATTGTCGATTGATTCTGACCAATATATTTCTCTTATTACTACATAAACATTTTGATTCAAATCGACTTTATTATTTTCATCATTTTTCAAAGGGAAATTTTGCATGTTCATATTCTATACAATATAAATTAATATCGAAAATTTTTGCCATAAATTTTATAAAGAAAACAGATTACAAAACAAATACAATATAAGAGATTAAAGTTTCAGAATTCCGTCTTACTAATGATCCTCATCTCAGCATTTCAACGGTTTACATCTATGTTGTTGTTACATATGACACATGGACAAACGAAGCTCGCTATGCCTTGGCAATGCGAATTTAAGTCAAAAAATTAAAAAAAATTAAATCAAAAAATTTTTTAAGTCAATTAGAAATTAAGTCATGTTAATCAGAGCACCATGAAGGTGTAAGTACGACATTGCTCTTTTTTTAAATCCTCCGATAGATAGCACCATCAGAGATTCCACACCCTCAATTTAGACATTGAACTGAAAGGGGAGAAAATTTTCTTCAGACCATTGCACCCATGGTAACTGCTCAATGACCGACCACAGGACTTTCGATTCCACAGATTTAAGGAGCACGTATATCGTATGTATTCGGTGAGTCTTTGACGGCATTGGGAATCGAACCCAACCCTTCCGGATGGAAGGCCGATTCCCTAACCACTAGGCTAACACGGCCCTTTCTATGTTTGTAGTCTATATTTGGATTTTTAAGTAAATCTATGTTTGGAAGTTTGTAGTGATTCCGAATTCACACTTTAAACTGTAGATACTGGTTTTATTACCTTTCGTGTGGGAAAAATTACCGTTGAGAGAAGTGAAATCTTATCCATCTCTAATATGTAAAGAAGAAGATTATTTTACACTTTTAAGATAGTATCGAGTAAAACTTCAATAAATTACGATTCTTTTTTACTGCCTAAAATTCAACCATTCTTAAAACACTAAAACTAATTTTAAAACATTGCAGTAAATTTAATAGAATTGAAATAAAATTCTTTCTTTTACGGAAAGAATTCAAAAATATATTCATTTCAGATCATAAGTGACTATGGACTAACCTAAATATCACTCAATATGTATTTTTTTAATGAGATTGTTGGAAACCTGTCAACATGAAATAGAAATATACTCAATATGAAAATATTACATCTGGCATCAAATTTTTCACTGCTAACTTTATTGAAAATGGCTTCTGAAAACGTCATGTTTTCGATATAATACTTAAGAAAAGTGAAGTTATCTTCAGATTCTCTTCCATATGACTGAAGAATACTGAAAGTTATGTATAAAAAAAGATTAAATTAGTCTGCGTAAGAGAAAAGAGAAAAATTTTTTCAAATGAATTTTTGAGGCTAATTTTTATCACTTAAAAATTTTTTTGAAAAACCCAATACTTACCATATTTTGCATAATTTCTCCAGTTAGTTACTTGAGAAAGTGGCACTTGATGCCGCTCATAAAAAAATTCATACAAAACAGAATTATAGAAAGGGAATAAGTTTTCTTCTAACAAAAAACAAATGAAAATAAATAAATTTTTGTTTCCATTATATTTATTGTTTATTTATTTTGCTAGACATTCACCATAAAGTCCTAGGAACGAAGTCAATAGCTATGGATTATACTATTTAGATTAGATATTTAATAAATGATTTAAAATTCATGAGTAATTAAAGAAGATAAATGTTTTTTAATAAAGAAGATAAATGTCTTGCGCTATTTTCTTATCAGCAATTTAAAGGTATGTTTTTGTTGCATGCCCCCGAGTTCACCAGTGCCAGACTAGGTCTATGAGCGCGTACACCTTCAAAAAGTCCAGTACCTTGTTGGATTCTCCATCAGATCTCTCCCGGAGAGACCAAGGCATTAAAGAATATGTTCAGGAGAAGCCTGTTCATTTAAGCACTTGGAGCAAATTTCGAATTTCTTTGTACCCTCGACGAATTTTACCCAAGGTCACCAAAGGCGTGAAGGCCACTCTAATTTTCTCAGTTAAGGCCTGGGGCTGAGGAGTTTAGTCAATCCTTTGGGTGTTCCAGTCTAATGGACTACGGAAGCTGCAACCCTTCCCCATTCATAAATTTATAGGTTTACTTGTCAGTTACAAAAATATTTAAATAATTGCTACTTCAATTCTTCAATATGAAACAACATTTTTTTATAAATCACCAAGATGATTATCTTAAATTTCAAATCATTTCTTGTGTATGCAGAGTTATCAAATATTACATTAATCTTAATGAATGCAGCAAAAAATTCGCTGACACATTTTTTTTTATTTTTATAAATTTATTTTGATTTTTGCTTTCTAATGCAAACTTAAAAACAGAATATTGAATTTTTGATTTTGGCTCCAATGAAATAAAAACAATCAAATTATCCTAAACGGTAACCCAGCATCAATGCTTCCATCAATATTGGACGCAAAATTGTGCAGCATAACTTCTGAGATTAACCGCATAAGTTAACATAATTGTATTTAGTGAAATACATTTTTTTTGTTTCTCTTGGTAAGACATAAATATTCGATCTTCTACAGTTTGATCTGGAACTTTAGATAGTAATATTCGACCTTCGACAGTTTGGTCTGGAACTTTAGAAAGTAGTATTCGATCTTCTACAGTTTGATCTGGAACTTTAGAAAGTAGTATTCGATCTTCTACAGTTTGATCTGGAACTTTAGAAAGTAGTATTCGACAATCTACAGTTTGATCTGGAACTTTAGAAAGTAATATTCGATCTTCTCCAGTTTGATCTGGAACTTTAGAAAGTAATATTCGATCATCTACAGTTTGATCTGGAACTTTAGAATGTAATATTATATACGTGCTCGATAAATCTGTGGAATCGAAAGTTCTGTGGTCGGTCATTGAGCAGTTACCAAGGGTGCAATGGTCTGGAAAAATTTACTCCCCCTCCAGATCAATGCCAAAATTGAGGGAGTAGATCATTTGGTGTTGCCATCTATCGGAGGATTTGAAGAGCAAAAGTCGTACTTTCACCTTCATGATACTCTGATTAAACGAAAGACACTCCCAATTGACTAGAATTCGCATAGTCAAGGCATGCAAGCTTGGCTTGTCCAAGTATCATAATTATGAACAACAGAAAATAATATTGATTGATTTGAAAATACAAATATTAAAATAGTTACAACTCAGTGTCAATGCTAGAGAAAATTCTTAGAATACAGTCTCTGATTTTTTTAATTTTGTTTATTTATTTTTTTATATAAGAACAAATTTTCACTATCTTCACTATTGGCATTAAGTTTTGTACGTTATCATAATCTCAACACTGACCAATGCTGAAGAGTTTTTTCTCGAATAAAAATTTGGGTGATCAAGAAATGCATGTGCATTATAATACCTGCAGCTGTTTGTTTCCTTTGACATTTGTTCAATACAACGCATATATTTTTCCCAAATGAGGAATCTTTAAATTTAATATATTCAATCTATATCATTCGCTACTTGTTAATTTTTAAAAATACAAATGTTTAATCTCACCATTTCCTTCTTTGTCTGGTAATCTCTCCAAAAAGATAACTTGAAATGTATAATATAACTTTCATAGAAATTCTTCACATTAGCATATTAAACTTTCCTTATATTAACCTTTGTGTTAATATTTAATGAAATAAATTTTCATTAAATATTAGCACAAAAGCGAAAAAATACATTTTAATACATTTTACTTTAAGAAATAACATTATGTAAATATTTACTACATTAAAGATATTATTCAAACTAGAAGTAATTATCTATGAATGACAGTTGCTTAAACAAAGAATAGTATACATTATATGTTTTTTGACTGAATTTCAAAAAAATATAATATAATTATCAGAAATAGTAAGTTAAAAGTTTTAATAAAGGACAGAAGTGTTTTGCAATTTCCTATAATCACCAAACTATGTATGAATTGTTAGGAAATTAAAATGTAAAACCCTGAATATTGATGAAAACTTTGAATTAATAAATAAATAAACAAATTCTTATTGGCATTTTACCCCAGAATTAATTTTACATTTTCTTGAAGTTATTGTAAAAGATTAATTTGAAAGTATAGTAATTCATACTGTGATTTTATTTGTAATATCAAAACTATTTTGTTTCAAATGCAGTAATAATGGAGAAACTTTATTATTGATAAGTAATAGGGAAACTTTATTGTAAAATTATAAAGAAATTCCATACTAATACATTACTTTATTCTGTAGAAATTCCAAATAGGGATATTTGCTTTCTGTTCAACGGAAAGTATATTTTCTGAAGTTCTATCTTTACTTTTCTACTTTGTCGAATATTTCATCACACAAGTAGAAGGATGTAGAAAAATGCTTCAAAAATAATTTTATTCATTTTAAATTTAAAGTAATATTCCATGATCATTAAGGAAATTGGAAAAATTAAATTTTAAATTTTTATTCTTAATAATAATTTTTATCTAAGATCTTTATCCCATAACTGAAATATTTCCGAAATTCGATTGTTATCAATCTTACTATAAGCTAAAACATGGAAGTAAATTTTAACTATTTCATCTTGAAATTAAGTATTAAATGAAAAAAATGTGCGAGATTACTAAATTTTTTAGCCTTTAAGAGGATTAGTTTTGTTAATTCTTTATTAAATAAATATTTTCCTTTTGACCAATAGTTTTAAAGTAAAATTAGACAATTGGTAAACAATTCAAAATCTGTACTCGAGTTTAACGTCTGTATAGTGTAATCAGCAAGGAAAATATTTATTTTTACCATTTATTGCTTAAAGAGATACTCTAACATCATAATAGTGCAACCCGGCGAACTATTTTTAGACTACTATTTTGTAGTTTTTATTAAATACATCATAACTAGTATCAAAGATTTGTGGAAAAAAATTTTCCACAAAATAGTAAAAAATTTAGACGAAGGAAAGCAAAAGGAATATTTAAGGAAATTGTTAAAGTAAAGTAAGTACCAAAAGATGGATGAAAAATTAGATTGAAATATTTTAGGCAGTTACCACTGATATGAAACTGCCAACAAAGATCTTTAGGAAATTACCATAAAATGCATATCGTAACGACATTATTTGGCATGACTTAATTGTATTTCTGATTCGGTTATATATTATTTTTATCCTGATACAAATGAATTTAATGAATTTCTTGTTTTCTATTTGTTTTATGCACATATGTACTTATATATACATGTATGTGTGTGTGTGTTTGTATGTATGGATAGATGGATTCGCGTGGAAGTAGGTATATTCATACATATAATACAAGTACTTGTAGATAGGAAGGTATATTCAACCTACTTGTATGTTTGATTTGGTATTTCTCATTCTACTTATGCTTTATTGATTTATTGACATTGAAATTTTTTTACTATTTTTCAGATTAGGTTGCATATAGATTGGATTTTTCAGATCAGATTGCATATAGGTTTAGGTTTTCGTTTGTTAACTGTGCACATAGATTTACACACAAAAACTGATTTGACTAAAATCTACATTTTAAATAGATTTTCAGACAAGGCAAACAACCATAGCCATGTTGAGAATCTTGCTATTGTAACTAAGTGCATTTCAATTGTTCAACCAATAGGTTGCTTGGCCATGGTTCCACTGAATACTTCTAATAATCTTTAAAAAAGTTAATAAATGACTACTGTGTTATCTAAACCAAATCTGACAAGAGGAGCACAAACAGAAATCCACAGAAAACTGTTGAAAACTGACTATTTAAAAGCTTTTTCTTAAAATTTAATAATTTTTTATAGTTTACGCTTTTAAAAATTTATTTAAGTATCATAATTAAATGGTTGCTTTAGGACATAATATCGAACGAATATATTTAAATATAACAATTTTGAAAGTTTTAAAGATATCTGTTTCTTATACATTTTCAGTTTCTTAAATATACTAATTATTTTGACAATATAGTAATAAATATTATAAGTATTGTAATTATAAAAGCAATATTTTAATAAATGATTTTTTTATTATAACTTGGAATCAATAAATTGATAAAAACAATTTTTCAATCAAGTGCTCTTTGACTGTTATTCCCGATCTTTGAGTTAAATTTGAAACTGAATGTATGTAATTATGACAAAAAGCATCACTGTAGTTTCAGTTAGTCACAAGTTACTTTTTTAACGAGGTTTCTTTTATATTGACCATCATGTATTATATATTACTTCCTAAGCAATAAAATCAATTACTATTGATAAACACTAATGCCTTTTAATAGATTGCATACCTTAAAATCATATTTTACTAAAAGTTTTTTTATTACAAATCCTAGTCTGATGATAAGCTAAAACAAAAATATCGAATGAAACTTTTTAACAATTTTGCAAAGCTTATATTATAACTGTCCGGTATTAAACGGTTATTGTAATTTTTCAAAGAACAAATTTTTAGACTGGCTTTGAATTTAAAGCATTTTATTGTTTATTTTAAGGTGTAAGACATTAATGTAAATGATGGCTCATAAAATATCTTCATCAAAAAAATAAAAGTTTTTCCTTGAAAAATAAATTTACATTAATATCGATATGCACATGGTACTTGAATATATTCTATACAAATTTTTCAGAGCTACAGATTCAAATAGCCAAGCTTACTGTAACCTTCTAACTCTTAGTACCATGTAGTGATTCAAAATATTCTTTTTAGAATTTTTTAAACATTTTACACCAGAATATATTTTCTTTTCTGTTAAGCTCTTTTCTTCATAATTAATAGCTTTTTTTAATTTTAGTAACGCATTTTTTTTCACAATTAGACTAGTCAATTTATTACATAAATCAGCATAATACAAAAGTTTGTCGGTAATTAAATAACAACAATAAATATTTAATGTTTTTAATTTATGTTATAAATTCTTTTAATATAAGACTTAAAATTAACTTTCCATCATAAATAGCTTTATTTAAGAAAAATTCAAAGTAATTTTTAAAAGTACAATAATACATATAAAAAACAACACATTGTATTAGTTTTTATAAAGATATCAAATAAATATTCTTCAATGATAAACTTCTAAATTAAGAAAAGTCATGATGATGATATAAGATTACATTCATATTAATTACTACCAGAGGTAGGATATGGCCATTTTAGGGAAAAATATTTAAAATCTTAAAGAATGCATCAAACCTAGATTTCATTTTATTTTTATTACACTTTTTTATTTCTAAAAGTGAGAAATTTGCAGTTGACTTAAACGATTTTGGAAATTCAAATGAAGCAAATAATAAACATTATAATTTCAAACTTCATTAGTATTCAAAATTAAGAAAAGTCATTTTTAATATATGATGATACTCAAATTATCTACATGCTATGGTCAAATATGACCATCTGCCAAAAACCATGTTTCACAGAATCACGAAGTTAAACCTAGGTTTGAATTTTCTCTTTACTTATGATTTTTTAATTTTTTAATAATGTACTTACAGTAAACCAAACACACTATTATCATTTCTCACAATACCCGAATATAATTTAACATAATTCAACACTGACTGAAAGATATGCTTATCATTTTAAAATATGAAGCAAGTTAAGTACATTATAATGTAAGATTATTATAAATTAATTATTAATGTTAGGAATTCGAAATATTTATTTTTAAAATCAATCGTAGAAATAAAGCGTTATCAATGATTTAATGAAAATATTTAAAATTACTATTCTGAAAACTGTATTTCCTTTGAATCATTTAAATTATGTAAGATATTTTTAAAAAAGATGTATATATAATACTATAAATATGTACTTTTCATTTTAAAAATATGAAATATTTTTTTACTTTGAAGCTAAATTTTGGCTATTTTTTATGTTTTAAGAGTAAAGTCAAAAATACACACACAGTTATTAGGGTTAATATTTGCTTTTAAATTAGATTGTACATAAAGTAAAATTAAAATGCATTTAAAAAATGGGTGTAAGAAAGAAACATTAAAGGAATATTTTAAATAAAGTATTAAACCAAAACAAATGATAAAGATTCTGTTGTACAAATAAATAAAATAAACCACATGCCTTTGGGTGTAAACCCTCATTACTGACAGCAAATTTTTAATATAAACACAAACAATATTATTAAAAAGAGAAAGTGAACAAAATGAAGTAGAGTAGTAATAAAAGTAAAATAGGGTAAATAAATGCTAAGTAAAATATTTATAGAAAACCGAAATTAAGTACAAACAACAAATACCAATACACAGTACAAACTAAGTTCTTCTTTCAGAAATTAAGCTATATTCAAGTAAAATGTTTTCATCAGCCTTTTCAAAATAATTTCATTTGCTTGGCGTCTCTAGATAAGTATCAGTGAATACCCAACCATTTGGGGGATAAATTCTGAGATTAGGCGCAATTCATACATTTGACTAATCTACGTACAGAATATTGTAAATTGATACCTAAATGTTTTATACATAGACATAGAAATTTACTTAATGTCATGGTGAATGTCAACTGAACAGAAAACTGAAGTCGAAATAGAAAACTTAAATCCGTAATGACAAGAACAAATTAACTTTACTTTATAGAACAATGACCTTTCCATTTATTGTACAAGCCGAAAATTAATTAAGGAATATTGTTGTTGTTGTTACTAATGACACTTGGACCAGCCAAGCTAATTATGCCTTGGCTATGCGAATTTAAATCAATTTGTAGCGTTTTTCGTTTTAATCAGAGCAACATGAAGGTGAAAGTACGACTTTGCTCTACACACATGCCATAGATACCCGTTTAAAGGGTAGGCAACCATTCATACCTCATTCATACAAGGAAAGGACCAAGACAGGATAGATAGAGATAGAAAGTACATCCATGCCCGAACCGGGATTCGAACCCAGGACCTCCTTATCCACATCAGGCACGCTGACCAATAGACAAGTTGGGCGGCATTAAGGAATATTGATGGTTTATAGGGATTTTAAAGCTGGTGACATTATTTAGATGAGTGATACATGATCTATAATTGTGGAAAAAAAATACACTTTTAGCACACAATCGAAATAAAAAAATATTCTGTTTGAAGCATAATTTAATTTATTTCAATTTGGATTGAAACTATAATAAAATCAAATATTTCAAATAAGGGAAAAATTTATTAAAATATTGCTTTTATGAATGAAAAATGATTTTTTTCTAATATGTACAGCAGATATGTACAGTCATTACGGTTTGACGTAAAAAAGAACATTTATATAAGTTGTCGGGATTAATCTGTCCGTCTTTTCCAAAAAAAAAAAAAAAAAAAAAAAAAAAAAACATCTCATATGATGGCGAATTAATAGGTGATATAGGCAGCTAGAAGCGGTTTTCTTAAGAGGCTATCATTATACTAATGTAGGTTATTATCCGGAAAATACGCTCATTAATCCTTCCTAGAAAAAAGAAATCCTTCAATGTGTGAGGATGACATAGACTGCAATTGTCATCATTAACATGAAATTACCCACAGTATTTGAAATATAAGCGAATAAATCAAGTACAGTCATCTTATTCTCATATCGATTTCAGTTTAGAGCACCATTTCGAATGATGTGCAGATCGGTGGCCTGGCAGAGGAGATCCTATCACAGATCATTTTCACCCACGGTCAAATGTGATATTTCCCTGCTTGAATACAAGAATATTTCTACAGACACTTTTGATCCAGATGGAAAAATACCTATTATAAGTCAAATTGCTTTTATTATTTCTACCTTGGACTACATACAATGATTCTCACTCTTTGCGGGTACAATTGTATCTTTCTATTAATACAGATCTGGGCTGTGGTAACCTAGCGGATGGAGCATTAGCCTTCCGTCCGGACGGGGATTTCAATTCCCGATGATGCCAAAGACCCGTCGTGTATTTGCGATATACGTGCTCGTTAAATCTGTGGAATCGAAAGTCCTGTGGTCGGTCGTTGAGCAGTTACCATGGATGCAATGGTCTGGAGAAAATATCCTCCCCTTTCAGATTAATGTCAAACTTGATGGAGTGGATACTATGGTGATGCCATCTATTGGAGGATTTGAAGAGCAAAGTCGTACTTTCCCTTCCGTGGTGCTCTGATTAAACGAAAACGCTCCCAATTGACTTAAATTCGCATAGCCAACGGCATTGCAAGCTTGGCTTGTTCAAGTGTCATAAGTAACAACAATACATACAGACTTACAGACTGGAATAGGCTTCAGATAATTTGAGTTGAGATTGTTGTAACAATTATGAACAAAGTTGTCACTGGAAACTTTTGACATTTATTTGACAAAATTTGACATCATCTAACTATTAGCATTAAATATATATATGTTCACCAAGCATTGCTGTTGACTACGATCTGTCTTTGATTTTCAGTCTACTTTTTCAATTTCCAAAAAATGTTACAGATCCCAAAAATTAAGGGTTGTTGAAACTTCCGTGACTTCTGCTACTTAGGCTTGTATTTGTCCCATCTGACCAACAAAATAATCCATACGTAATCATTAAATTTTGTATGTAAATATAAGGATTAAAAATAAATATACCTCAGATAATAACTAAGAAAATGTTTCTTGGTAAGCATGTAAGTAAAAAGTACTGAAAATTGTTTTCCAAAATTTATGAACGCGTCCATCAACAATAGCTACTTTAGATATGATTTTTAGCATTGTTTTCTCACAGAATTTTTTATTTCAAAAAATATTGTCAGTTAAACAATTATTAAAAGATAAATAATATGACTTAAAATGATCTAAAGGGAAAATGGCAATATTGCTGGTGAGAAATGCAATTGCATTACAAACAACTTGAGGTAGGTATCCGTTTAAACCAGATAAAAATAAATCCAGATTATGATAAAATTCTTTGAAGTATCTTATCAATTACCTAGTGGTTATTATATCTATAAAATCAGATAGCATTTATATTATTGAGTTATTTAAAAAATAGTCAGCGCTCAACTTTTCAATTCAACAATTTGTGGAACTGATACCTCAATTGGGAGTTAAGATTTACTGTGGTAGGTAATTCATCTAAGAAGAAGATCCCAATCTAACTTACATTTGTATGTAAATAGAGATTCCAATGTCATAAGCAATATCGCAAACGATTTTAGATACCAAAATAAAATAAATGTAACTTTAATTTTTTAGAAATCCTTCTTTTCAAAAATATTATTTTCTTGGTGTTATTATTTTAATTCAAAACGTCACACACAGAGGGAGTCTAAGTGAAATCATAAAAATATACACTGAAAATTTTCGAAGTGATAAGAAAAATTCCTGTTTTAAAGCAATCATACATAATTTCCTTTATGATACTAACTGGCAGGAAATGAGAAACAATATTTTCCATACTGACTTAGATTTTATTCCTTTTTAATATTATAAATGAATCAGAAATATTTAAAAACAAATACACATTCTAAAAATATAATGCTTTTAAATTATATATACAATACGAAATTTTATTTGTAATTTAAATATATTTTTACGTCGGTGTAATTTCATGTATACTTATTTAATAATACAACTGTTTAAATTTCCAAAAGCTTAGTTTTTTTAAATAAATCATTAATAACAGAATGCAATGCTACCTTCTCCATGCATATTTGTCTTATTAGGATATTGGAAATTACCTGGAATTACTAAATAAAGCACAATTATGTTAAGAAATGTCTAAGAAATTCCATAAAAGTAGACTGCTACTTACAAAACATTCGGTAATTAGGCAATTAACCTTACAGTGTCAAAATTATATCACAGTTATACCAGTAAGATATGGGGATTCTTGTAGAAAGGATCAAGCTATCCTAATTCTTCTTTGGATTGAAAAGTCTTGATGACAGCTACTTTGGAAAACAAAGGACGTTGTGTTTTTGCTCTCGGTATGTACAGGTGATTATGAAAATTATGGAAGCACTTGTGTATAAAAAGGACATTTAAGAATTCGCTTGGTAAACATTAAAATTTAATCTTAGCTACCAGATTTTTCTTAATATAAAAAATACATATATTGGGTAGTATGAGAGCTTTATCAGAATTCTCTACTATTTGAATTTCTGTTAGAAGCTTAAAATGTCAAACCTCACAGATTTTCAATAGGCTAAATTGTAGGAGTCCGACTAACTGGAGCAATAGTCACCGAATAATCCCAGCGTTTAGGCGTTTCTAGAGGTACAGTGCCTAATGTCATAACAGCAAACACACAGCGCGGAAAGATAAGCTCAGCAAAGCAAAATAGTGGATGGAAGGAGAAGCTGAGGGAAAAAGACCGACGGGTATTAAAGCGGATTGTAATGTCTTACAAGAAATCAACTGCAGCCAAAGTGACCGCAGAACTCAATCAGCATCTGGATTCTCCAGTGTCAATAATTACAGTTAGGAGATACCTTCACAAAGAGAACATCCCCTGCAGAACAGTAATTTCCAAGCCACTTGTCAAAGATGCTAATGCCAAACGTCGTGTAGAGTGCTGCCACAACCACAAAACCTGGTCGATGGATAAGTGGAAGATTGTTATATGGTCAGACGAATCATGTTTCACACTTTTCTCCACAACAGGATGGGTACATGTCTGGAGAACACTTGCACAAGCGTATGATCCTGATTGACTCCTTCTAACTGTCAAGCCTGGAGGTGCATCGGTCATGGTATGAGCAGCTGTGTCATGGTTGTCTGCTGGTCTAATAGTAACCCTGAAAGGAAGGATCACTGGGGAGAAGTATAGAGAAGTTTTTGCTTACCAGATGCTTACCAGCTTATGATGGAAACTATGTTTGCTGCAGGAGATGGAATTTTCCAAGATGATAATGTCCCCATTCATGCTGCCAGAGTTGTCCAATCATGGTTTGAAGAACATGAGGATGAAGTGGAATATCTTACTTGGTCCGCACAGTCCTCAGATCTCAATAGAATCGATCCGTTGTGGTCTATTTTAGAGGTTTAAATGCGGAATCGATATCCTCCACCGGCATTTCTCACGGAATTTTCACAAATTCTCCATGAAGAATGGTACAATATTCCTCTAAACACTATTCAGAATTTGTACGATTTGATTCCCAGGCGAATACAAGCTGTATTACATCTCAAATGCGGTCCTAGACCACATTATAATAAAGGATACCTTCAAAATCTAGGGTTTATTTATTATTTTGATAACCACCTGTACTTCTGTGAACGCTGATGTTTGTGAATTTTTTGTTTTCTTTTGTACGTCACATTAATTACAACCACAATTAATTAAAGGTAATTAACACAGCAGATGTTTAATTCGCTTGAAATAAACTTCGGTTAAAAGTTGTTCATGTCTGGGAGTCAAATATAAGTCGTAAATTCCAATTACATTGTGAATCATACAAGTTTAAAGCTACGTTTCTGTAAGTTTTAAGATCTACAATGTATACAAATCAAATACATTGTAAATCTTAAAACTTAGAGAAACAATCAGTACATTTGAAAGGGATTTGTAAATGTGTTGTTATCATGAAAGAAAAATAAATTTGGAAGCACAAACATTAATCCATATTTTTTATAGATACAAAGCGATAGAAACAAAATAAGAACAGAATATACGTGAGAATCCTCGATAAAATTAAATAATTCATTTAAAATACATTGAGAAATCAGTTTCTGCAATTTTGTTCTTTGAGTTAACATATGGATTTTGTGATTTTCACATTGGGGGAGGTAATATTTTGGTGAAATAGGTTTATTTTTGACACACCTGTAAATAGATATTCAAACACTTTAAAATATTTGAAAAAATATTGCAAAATTGATCATTTTTATTAAAGCAGGAGTTTTGGAATTAAAAAAGAAACTATTGCTGTCTTTCATATTACGATATAATACATTCATCACAGGTACTTATTAAAACTATCTTTAAAGAAGTGAATGCAAAAACATTTAAAAATTATAACAAATAACAAATGAATAATACCATGAAATTATTCCTTTCATTTGACATGACGTAACGATTTTTTTTAACATTATAAAGTATTTATACACTTAATAGGATTTGCTTTCGAAGAGGATTTTTCAGATAATGGGCCACATATTCTCGTGTCATATGAAAGAAATTTTGGAAAACTTCCAATTTTTCTTCCTAATCAATCTTTATGCAAGAAGTAGAAACATTCTATCTTCGTTCTTCCAAATGCGGTTCAGATTCCATATCGAAAAATATTGTCTTATTACTAAACCACTGTAATCAATTTCGGTGTTTTTAGTTTATTTATGTACGCAAAAACTACAATCAAACAAATTCTATCACTGTGTTTCTCTATCATATTAAAAAGAAAGCTTAATTTTTTAACTATGTCTTTCCAGAAATGTTGAGTAAACAAAATAAACAGTGAATAGGTAACTAACAGTGTAATATTAATTGGAAAAAAATTTTTGGTACACCAGTACAATAATTGAAGTTTCTCAGGAAGTCCATTGTCAGGAAATAAGACTTAAATTCATGTGACTTTTGTTATTGTAAACATAGTTTTGTTGTTGTTGTGTTGTTGCTGTTACTAATGACACTTGGACAAGCCAAGATCGCTATGCATTGGCTATTCGAATTTAAGTCCATTGGGAGCATCTTTCGTTTTAAACAGAGCACCATGAAGGCGATAGTACGACTTTGCTCTACACACATGCCATAGGGACCCGTTTATAGGGTAGGCAACCATTCACACCTCATTCATACAAGGAAAGGACAAAGACAGGATAGACAGAGAGAGAAAGTACATCCATGCCAGAACCGGGATTCTAACCCAGGACCTCCTTATCCGCAGTCAGGTACGCTAACCACTCGACAAGTTGGACGGCGAGAGTTTTGTAATTAAGGATTTTGTAATTATTATTTTCTAGGCAAAATCATACTGGCCACATCCAACACACATTTCTTGTACAAGAATAGAAAAATGAAATGATATCAGCTATAACAAAATCTTGGCAAATTATTGCTTGAAATATAATCCACAAATTTAATCAAACATTTCTTACTTTTAGAACTTAAAAATATTTTCCTTTGCCTATATATCCATTGTAAACTGAGAATGATGCATTTGCACTCAGTTTTACGTCACGATATGCAAACAATTTTGTAATTTTCAATCCATATGTCAACAGATTTACGCATCAACTGTATAAACGCTTACAGATATTTCATATGAAACTTTCTGAAATGTTTTTAATTGCTATATATTGTATTAATTTCCTAGAATTACATTGAAAAGTATTTTAGTGGAGCAATGTATGCAATTGAATATTTATATAATTGTGATAAAAATTTATAATATCAGTTATTTTACCACTTTCAAAATTTTAACGGTTGTAATGTATCATCCAATATATTTATTTTGTACACTACGTATGTTTATATTTTCATCTCTATTTACTCTTTCTCTCAGGGGTTTAGAAACACTTTTCACGTAATTATATTCCGTTTGCTTTATAATTTGCTATATTAAGAGTTACCTATTTCCTTTTTTGAAAATTAGCTTAAAGCAAAGAATATGCTTGTATACAGAACATAAGCAATTATTCTCAAGGAATTTTTGTAAAACTTTATGAGGCTAAAGTCCTCATCAGTTTTAAGTCCTTATCCTTAATTATCTTCCTTATTTATCTTTTATAAATAAGGAAAAGAAAAAAATTGTTGAAAGGAAAACTACTGAATAGAAAGCAAAAATAGTAATATAAACTTTTTGTCACAAAATGTAATATTTAAAAATTTTATTATAAAAATTAAAAGCTTATTAGATTTCGAAATTAAAAACAGCATAAATCTTTAAAGAATATGTTGTAAGTGGTAATATTAAACTTTTATTAGATTCATGGATACGAATAATTTATAGGATGTATTCATATGAAAATTTAATGTCATAAAAAGGGAAAATATTTCCAGATTTTTATAACATATTTTACGAAAATTTAAAACTTCTATTATAACATACTGTACTAATTAATACAGAGTGTTATAAGAATTTAAGAAAAATTAGTTATTTTAAAATATTATTAATACCATGTGTTATAAAATTTAATTAAAAATTAGTAAAATATAAACGCAATTAATTTGTTAAAAAAAATTCAACTGATATTAAAGTATCTTCTAGCGATATTAATTAATTTTTTCAGTAAATCTTTTATAGTGTATATAGCTGTCTATACTATATTATAAAGAAGATATTTTTATTGATGTATTTGAGCGAAAGGCAATTATTAAAGAATTCAGGAATATGCTACTAACTGTCACACCTTTAAATTCACAAAATGAATTTGCGTTGGCGCATTAATTTTTGTCCCGATAAAGAATGAACAAATGAATTATAAAATGCAAACTTTAATTTGAGATAATAATTGGGTGGAGATTGAGAAGGTATAATTAAAATAGTACATGCTTCTCCAAAAATTTATTGCTACATTAGATTAACGTCAAGTAATTGAGTTTACTTCATTCATTACTTTTAAATACCAGATACGTCTGCTTTGAGAAAATTGCTATATACACTTAATTTTCATTAATATTTATCACTTTAAAATAATATAAAATTGAATTTATTTTTCTTTTTGCAGTAGATATCACGAATAAATTTAATAAAATATTAAAAAATATTCATTTTTGCTAAAATGTATATTGAATGAAAAAATTTAAATATTTTTCTTACGAACTTTTTTTTTACACTATAAAATGGAAAGTTTTATCCTGTGAAAATGTAGCATTTGTTAAAATATTCAGTATTGGCACTTACAAAAGTTTCTCATCAAATAATATATATTATATGTATACATACTTATATATATACATATATATATATATATATATATATATATATATATATATATATATATATATATATATATATATATATATATATATATAGATATATATATATATATATATATATATAGATAGATAGATAGATAGATAGATAAATAGATATAGATATGTATTCAAATGATAAGCTGTAAACAATGATTCTCCTGTTGTTAATTTTAAATGATACGACAAACACACACACAAATTTGTATATAAAATTTAATTCAAATGATCCTTTTCTCTGTTAAAATAACATTAAAAATTACATTCTCTCTTTTAAAACAAAATGCATTGAAGAATTTTCTCGGTATGAGTAAAATATTTGGGGAAATATTTATTCAGTATAATTTATTACTAACTACATCTTATTTTCACATATATATTTTCACAAGGAGATCAAAACATAAAACACAGTATAACTTTAGTAAAATAAACTCTTAAATATTAAATGTACACTAATACTTTAATTTACCATTTATAATCAGTTTATCAGTTTACTCTCTCTCTTTATTATATATATATATATATATATATATATATATATATATATATATATATATATATATATATATATATATATATATATATATATATATATATATATATATATATATATATATATATATATATATATATATATATATATATATATATATATATATATATATATATATATATATATATATATATATATATATATATATATATATATATATTATATATATGTCAAATATAATATCAAAAACGTTTAATTGAAATATATTAATATATTGGAGGTAAATATCGAATAGATATATGAGTTTTAGTATCTCCATTTAGTGATTGATAAATTTTATAAAATATTTACAATTTATTATACTTTAGTTATTCTATTTTAGCTGCTTTTGCGCTGAATGTATTCCTAAACATAAGTGTTATATCTATTTTATGTATATTTTTCAATTTTCACCTATGATACTTCTAATCATAGGTGAAAATAATATATATATATATATATATATATATATATATATATATATATATATATATATATATATATATATATATATATATATATATATATATATATATATATATATATATATATATATAGTATGTATGTATGTATGTATATGTATATAATTTTAATATGTTTTGAAATTTTAAGCAAATACCTGAAAAATGTTTATTTAACAATTAGATAAATTCAAATTAAAAAGTAAAGAAGAATAAATTTTTCTTTTGTCAACAATCCTTTAAAACGATGTATAATTTCTATACAATATCTTATTTTGCTTGTTCATCGTAATGATTAGAGTTTAAAAGATAATAATATTCTTGTTTTTCTATAAAATGTAAAAAAGTTTGTTAAATAATAAATTTTTATTAAGATATTGAATTTTGAATAAATTATTTATTTTTATAATAACACTAAATGTTAACCCAAACAAGGGTGTATATTTTATTCGAAACATTTTCATTGAACCAAATCATACTTTTAATTTGTTTGAAAATCAAAATAATCTAAGGCAAAGGCAAACTGCCAATACTACAGTTATTTTTTTTTGTTTACTGTAAACAGACTATTACTGATGCCTGAATATATGAAGGAAAGTTACAGATATTTGTGCTGATTTGACTGCAGCAATTGATTACATAATATTAGACAATTACATAAAATTTATATTGCATGCTCTAAGCAAACTAAATTCAAATAGATTAATCATTCAAATAGAATATTACTTTCAATATGTCTGTATGATATATATCAATTTACTAACACAAATTTAACAATTTGTATAACTGTATCTTTGATTCCTTTTGCAAATGATGATAAGATGAAAAGTTTAATTATTTAGAAAAAAATATTTCCCAGCAAACACAAAGATGCCGGGCATCCATCGGGCCGCTGCTGTCAGCCGTCTTGACCAGCAGCGGCCCGCCGCTATTTGGCCTCGTCGGCTTCGCCTATAAAGTGGTCGTCGTCGTTGATGCTGGGCCGGCAGTACGGTCCGCTGTTGGCCCAACGCCGGTTGGCCATCAATGCCATATCGGCCGCGTGTGGCCCATGTAATTGCCAGTACGTGCCGATATACGGTTATCCATTGGCCCTTTGCCGTTTGGCCGACGAAAGCCGCTTTCACCGACGTAGGGCTGGTTATAGTTATTTATTTCTATAAATATTGAATTCATTTTCATGTTAATATTGTATATATTGTTAAAGTTAATATGGAAGTATTGGAAATCCATCAAATTAATATTGAATATATTTTTGTGATTCTAAAAGGTAATTGTTATCCATGTAATTGTTAAATATCATTAAGTGCATTTTTAGTTCTTAATTATATAAGATTAAAAAAATGTATGAATTACTAACTCATATTTTAAATAATTTTTGACCACGCTACCTAAATTTTACAGTTTTATTTTAATAATCTAAATTTTATTTAAATAACTTTTATATTCTGTTTTTAAAATATTTTGTTATTACAGAATTTCATTATTTATAAATTTTTTTTGAAAACAGTCTTTTGTAAGCAAGTGTCATTTTATTGCTAAAACTGAAATTTAAGTTATAAAAGAATTCCAGTTGCTTTATGATATTTTTATAGAATTATTTTAAAGCTCACACACATATATATTTTCTTTGTATATAAATTAATATTTCATTTTCCAAATCAGTTAACTTCATGCAACAAGATGTAGAGAAAAATGATACAAAAGGATACAGAAAAGGATTTTTTATTACTTATAAAAATTAACACAAAAAAACCCATATACAAGTAAAATGTCTTATGATTAATGGAATTAACATTTTTTATTTATAATAATACTGAAAATAAAAGAGTATCTACTATTTTTATTTACATTTAAAAAGAATTTTTGCAAAATTTTTTTTAACATTCTTAATTTACAAGTTTCTTCTTTTATTTTTGCGGTCCACCTTCTGAATTAGTACTGAGGAACAAATTTCTCCTTTTGTGAAGATTCACTTTGTTGTAATACTCTGAAAATAAAAAAAGAGAATTGTTAATAATAATTAAAAATAGAAGTGATGTTGAATATTATTATATAAGACCCACTTCATGCTAACAATAACTCCATTTTTCAAAAAAAATAACTATTATAAAATGAAAAGATAGCAAATAATTTATTCTTGCATGTTTTTTTCATTACGGAAAGATGGCATCAACTATTTAAACTTGGAATTGCATCAAAACACTTAAAATATCAGAATATTAATTATATCAATTTTCCGCTTTTTAACTTCTTGTTTATAATTCTAGTGTTTTTTACACTGCAAAGCACTTGCAACAGCTTCTTTAATGCTGCAATTTTTTTTTAAATTATTGATTTTAATCAATCAATTGTTAGATGTTAAGTAAATTGTTAACGAAATTATTTTCGTGCAAGTTAACTTAATACAACTGGAAAACATTACAAAGTTATGTTTGAAAGTAATTACAAGCCAATATTGTTAAATTTCCAATGATAAAGATTACTAAAAAGAACTTGAATTTAAATTTTCAAGATCATATATTCTTGTTTTTATTTTTTAAAAACTAATTTTCAACAATGACTAAAGGAAAATTACACTGAGCTATCTTATTTTTTATTTTTACCTTCTTTTAAATTTTTATTTCTAGTTTAAATTTTAAACTGAAAATGGAATCGTATGTTTTTTTTTATCAATTAGAAAAACCTATTATTTTACGTGTGATGGAGCTTAATGTGTTTACTTAACCATAGAAAATAAAAGAAAAATATTATTTTGTTTATTAATGAATTTTTTTTATTACAGAGACTCTTTATCTTTCCAGTTCTCTGAGAAACTTTTGATTTTCAAACATATTAAAATTAATTTAGGATTCAATAGAATGCAAATTTAATCTGGTGTCTCTCTGGAAAGATATATTTAAACTACATTAATTTTCCTGCATATTTATAACATTGAATATTCTTCTCATTAATCATATTTTAATTTAGTTTGTCATTTATAAGAGGATAATGAAAAATATTTAAAATTTACTGATTTATAAAAATACAAATGGTATCAATTATCCAACATTATTGTTGCATTTTTTCTTTTTGTTTATTTTATATGTTTAAAATGATTGTTTTGACAAGATAATTAAACTGTTGAATACCTATGGTTAAAAATGTGTTTTTAACCATTACAAATGTAAATATTGAGATTAAATTAACTAACGACTGCTGTGAATACTTAAACTCTAGACATACAGATATCAAGCAGTTCATTTCTCAGGTGACTAATATGAAATCAAACTCATAAATTTTTAAAAGTAAGAATTTTGTAAAAGAACTGGGATGGAAAAAATTCTTTCTTGCAGATGCATTGCGAAATATATATATATATATATATATATATATATATATATATATATATATATATATATATATATATATATATATATATATATATACATATATATATATACAGGGTGTCCGAAAACGACCGCATATGCACTGCACAGTTAGATTCCTCGTTGGGAGAACATAAAATCTGCCCAGAGAAGCGTTCCTGTATGATCTATAGTTTACAAGAAAAATACGAAAAACAAAGTATGACGTCACTTTCGGTGAAAGAAAAAACACTCTATTGAACATATCAACAGCAGCATATGCACAATTTAAAGCAGATGTTCAAAGTGTCCGCCTTGATGTCGAGGCAGGCTTGAGCGCGCCGTGGAATGACTGTCATCACACGTTGCAGCATCCGGGGTCCACCGAAGTAAGAACAGCATGCAGACGAGCAACAAAGTTCATTGGTGTTGTCATCACGTGCGCATCCATGGCACACGCACATGCATGACGCGATATGCGCGGCGGATGTTTAAAACGTTATCGTTTAAAAAGATATGCAAATACTCTTGTTGATCAGTATAATAAAGTATTTTTTTTTCTTGTACCGGCAGTGACGTCATATTTTTTTTATCGTATTTTTCTCGTAAACTGTGGATTGGGCAGATTTATGTATTCCAAATGAGGAATCTGCAGAGTTTATGCGGTCGTTTTGGGACACCCTGTATGTATACAGGGTGATCCTTTTTAAAGTGACAGTGTTTGGCGCGTCCTGTAGTTGGAGATCCAATAGCCGAAATGACACCAAACTTGGTATTTAAACTATTCAGGACATAGTAAAAAAATTCGTAAAACAACAATTTCGTTGCAAAAGTTACCGCTAGCGCATTTTGTAGCGCTGCTGTAGCTTACCATAATGAGAATTAGCATAAAACACGGGTATCAAAGAAAAATTCTAATGTTGTGCAATGACAGTGTATAGGGACTATAAAAGCAAGTAGTAGACAACTCCAACAAAATATCTCAGCTGAGGTAAGCGAGCTCCAGTGGCCATGCCTCTCAAGTTACCGGAACGTGCGTTTATGTTGGCGGAGTATCAAATTTGTCTATTCTAAAGGACAACATAACAAAGACAGTGCGGAATATTCCTCGTGATATGTTATGTACGGCTATGGAGAAGGTTGTGCGCAGAATGCACGTTGTTATTTCTGAGAACAGTGCTCACAATGAATGTGGTCTAATTTATCATCAGGGAAGTTAATGTAAATAAACATTCATAATTTAACTGTATGATTGTATGTGTTAGTATTTTTCTTTTCTCACATTTTATACATTGTAAAGCGTCAAAAAATGCCCTAGCGGTGATTTTTGAAACTAAATTTTTTTACGGAATCTTTTTTTTGTGTCTTGTTTAGTCTAAATACCAAATTTGGTGCCCTTTCGGCAATTAGATCATGCTACAGGGCACTCCAAACACTGTCACATTAAAAAGATCACCCTGTATATATATATATATATATATATATATATATATATATATATATATATATATATATATATATATATATATATATATATATATATATATATATATATGTATATATAGCGCATTATCTGGTTAATTAGTCGATCAATTTATTTGCTCCGCTAATGAGAGGAATCAAGAATTTTCTAAATTTTACCTGCCCTACGCATCGTTAAAGTTCAAATGTTTCTCTCATTTCCTTTCCAATTCTTTCTACTTTTAGTTTTTAACTCAAAGCATCATCAATCTTTATATCGCTTTAATATGTAAGTACAATTTTATCCTGTATTTTGCAAATGAATTTCCTAATTCTAATAAAAATTTATTATCATTAGATTATTCTCATTAATGTTTTTAACTTATCAATTCTATCAACTTACTTGTTTAATGTTTGATTGCATTAATTTGATTCCTTAGGTATTGAAAAATGAATAAAAATTTTGTTCATTTCTTTAATTTTATAAATTTTAAACCATTTAATTCCTAGAATTAAAGTTTTCAGTTAATTAATAATTGATTCAATCAATACTGATTAATTTATTCATTAGATATTGGAAAATGCATATTATAGTTTAAATGCACAGAAACTTCGCTCTTGTTTCAACAATTTCTTTAAATAAGTGTGTTTAGTAACTAATATGTATATTATCTACTTCATTTAGAGATAGCCAAGATGATTTGAGAAATGAAACACTACTTTTCAGTGTTTTAAACGATTACCCTTATTAATCTGACGATTAGTTAAATAATGTAAGGAAACTCCAGCATAAAAAGCACAGTCCATAAACACTGAAACTGACTTTTTATGTTGTAGCAACTCCGTAAAATCAAAACAAAAAGTACAAATAATTTTTTTTAATTCTAAGTACTCTAAATAATGCCTATATATACTCTAAGCGCATCTGATAACTTTATTTTCCTAGTTATGTGTTTATTTAAACAATTGTTCTTATTCAGTGACAAAAAGTGAAATTCAGTGAAATTACAGTAACCATAAGATTTTTCTATCACCTGGTCAAAGCAGCAGAAGAAATAGTTAAGTTAATTAAAGAAGCTTGGAAAGATAATTAGTTTGTTGAATCTAGACAGCATTAAGATAGCATAGAGATTTCTAAAAAAAATCTTCACAGAACTGGCAGCTAAGAATGGCCGACTAGTAAGTGCTAAAAATGATAACTCATTGGGAGTAGATTGGAAAAATTGGAAAATGCTGTGTAAGGATAGTGTTATCAATAATGTTTGGAAAGTGTCAATACATCATATTCTAAAAAGCAATTTGCAGGTCAATCACGTTTATTTGAGATGTGTCTTTAATCACCTCACATAGCAACAAATGCTAACTAGAATTCAATGTTCAGATAATTTCCTAACAAATGCTTTAAAATTATTCAAATTTCTTTAAAAACATAATAGGTAATAAAATTTGAGTTTATTATTTTTTATCTTTTACCAAACCTAGTATGCTATTTCTCCATATCTGAAAAAAATTTGATGGTCCAAAATTTGTGTGTGTGTGATTGGAAAAGTCATGATTATATACTTTCCTTAATTATTGAAATGTGATCTATCAATATTCTGGGCTTCCAGAAACTAATGTAAATTGTAAGTATTATATTTTGGTTTTTTACATTTTTCTCAATATAACTCATAGTAAGAAATTGCCATGAATTTTGTGTAGAGAGTTAAACACTAGATATCGATAATGCTCGAACCATATCTCGCTGCTTCTGTTCATCAGCATTGAAATTTTCAGTAACTACCTATTCATTATCTCACGTCATCTGATTTTTGACAGTTTTTGATGTCAATGAAAAAACAGCGTAGCGTTATCTTCTTACGTTAAATTTAATTCAAATGCTAATGATACCAATGTAATATTTTTTTTAGATAACTTAGAAAATATGAAAATAATTAGAATTAGAAACAAAAGATAAAATTATAAAAGAAACAATTTCTTAATAATAATAAAATTAACAAGGCAAATAATAATTTATCAAATAACTAACCAAGCAATTAAACATATATAGCACATTCATTACATATATACATTCCTTACTATATAATAGAACTCCAATTATCAGAATCACATGAGACCGGACACTATTCGAATTTTCAAATATTCAGATAATTTTTTTTTGAAAAAAGTGTATATTTTTTAAATAATTATTGTAGATAAAAAAAGAGGAGAAAAATCTGCCTATTTTTTAAAAAAAGCTTTTAATCAATTAAATTAAAATGCAGCACTTTTGCATGTTAAGGTGTTTACAAGTGCTGCACAAAAATGCCTTTTTACAGCACTTGTATGTAGAATGATATGTAAATGAAAGCCATTGCTTCCTGAACTCCTCGGTCAGAGTGACTCATTCTTCATCCACTTTCAGGGAGGCATGTCAGGCATCTGCTTGACTGTGAAATATCGCATGTTGTCACACTCGGGGTGGTGCTCTATCCACTTCAAAGCAATTTCAAAACAGGCATATGCTTCACAAGCTGATGATCCCATATTTGCTTCAACATTGGACATTAAGGTCATTTTAATCGACATATTAAATAAGTTTATCATCATTTGTAATTTAAAATCTAAGGTCTCATTCACAGTCTCTTTCTTTTATAAACTCGTGTTTGGGAAAATTGCAACACAGTAAAGGACTTGCGTAAGTGAAATGAAACATTCAGGAAACACAAAGTACGGCATGGTATGCAAATGATTAGAATTTCTGAACCGTAGTGCATGAGTATGCTGAGCTGCGACCTCTGAACGGTGGATGGATCGGAATAAATAGATGGCTGTAGCGAAGCGTGCATGGTTATCGGTGGTTATCTGCTAGTGGTAAGCGTTAGCTCAGTCGTTACTAATGCCTCATCGACGAAAGAGAGTTTGATTTCAACAACTTACGGAGTTTTAACGGGAGAGAATCGTCAGCCTTCATGAAGTTGGATTATTTTACTGTGGAGTAGTCGCTTGAGTGCAGCGTAACAGCAGCACATTGATGCGTGTTTGGAAACAATGGTGTCGGACAACTCAGAAATCCGGGAGTGGGCCCCGAAATGTGATGTCAGCATGCGATGATAGACACCTGGATCCACAAAGCAATGACGGACCGTGCAGCTTCTTTTGGATAATTTGCACCACAGTGGTCAGTAGCTACGTGCAATGGTGTTTCATTGTGTGCTTCATCGATTCGAAAGGCTGCGCGCAAGGATTCTTTTATACAGGATCCCTCTCACGCTAATCCATCGCTGTCTGCAGCTACAATGGGCCTATCAGAATAGGGACTGGCTTGCTAATTGGTAGCATGTAGAGTTTTTTGACGAATCTCACTTTAATTTATGGAACCATGATGGCCGCATTTGTGTCAGATAATATGCTGGTGAACGCCGCTTTCATTAGTGAATTATTGAAAGCCACAGTGGACGAGCTCCTGGAGTTATGGTCTGGAGTGCCATAGCATAACACGGATGATCTCGATTGCTACGAATTGTGGGTAACCTGAACAACATCAATGAAGTTCTACAGCCTCAAGCTGTTCCTTTCCTTCAAGGCTTGCTAGGCACTGTATTTCAACAGGACAATGCTCGCTATCTTATTGCTAGGAAAATTCAATCCTTCCTTGCATCGTGGCAGGTACATCTTCTTCCTAACCTCCGTATTCTCCGGATATGTCACCGATTGAACATGTGTGCGATTTCCTTGGTCTGTGTCTCGCCTGTGATCCTCGTACTGTTTCTTCTACAGACAAACTTTGGGTACACATACAAACAATATGGAATGATCTTCCTCAGTCAGACATTCAAAATTCATCTGACTCCCTGCCACGTCATGTAGCAGCACTAATTACAGCACGTGTTGGCTACACAATATACTGATTTTGATCTCTTGTTATTGTTTGTTTGCTTTGAAAGTTAAATCATTTATTTGCACTTCTACCATTCAAATGTATATTAAATTTCATTCAATTAGGGTGATCCTTTCATGGTGTTGAAATTTTCACAAACATGAGTTTTATCTTCAGAACTAACCTCTGAACATCCAGGAATTTTCAAAAAACTGTTTTTGAATTCCTCAAATGATACCTGAATCACATGTATTCTAATCTTCTCTTTTCTCTTAACTTTCCTTTTTTTGAGCTTTATCTTTTCATTTTCCTTCTCTTCTGAAATTCTAAGAACTACTTGGCTTATTGGAGTTTTACTGTTTAATGCTGGCATGGCTAATGGAACAAAATATGCACAAATGAAGTGTAGTTTTGTATTCAAGTAAGATTAATATTTATCAAAATTTGTTAAGTTAGAAGATTTGACTGATTTCGTTAACAAAACACCTGGTTATTTTTTAGTGTTACATATTCCTATTATGAAAGTTAACATATTGATAAAAGTTTTCTTACTATAAATAGGGTGTATATTCACAATTGTGCTAAAGGCAATACAATTATTATTCTTTCAACTCATTTAACCAGCATACTTTCTTGCACCTAGACCAGAGATGGGCTCTACCAACTAGATAGAAGCAACCGAGTGGGAATCTTCGTAATTTAGGAGCAATTACAAAGCACTACCCTAATGCTTCACCTATCATAATTAAAGTTATTACTTCATTTTCTGGACATTTGCGACTAAAATCTATCATACTCCAGCCGCCTTTAGGCACAAATAATCCAGGATGCCAAAATCTGAGTTTGGCGAGTTTTTGGCAGATTTTCTTATGTATCTGGGAGCCTGGTTTTTCATTGCTTCATAGATATGGAGACCTATAAAAAATTATGCAGGAAATTATATTTTGGTAATTCTAGTATTTACGTCACCTCGCATTTCACAATACGTCTTCTTGGCAACATTTCTTCATCGCCAAAAAAATTCCGAATTTGGAATCCTGGATTGTGCGGCATCTGTGCCCAACTTTATAGTAAACATGACGAATCTTCAATTTCATTCCGAGGTTCGTACTTACTCTCGTCTTATAATGAGAATGGTGCTCTTGCCAATCAGGCCACCTTGGCTATTATGATTGCGTTATTATAAGGCATTTTCTTTATAGGCTTCTTCTTGCTGACTCATTGTGGGCGAATTACGTTGAAGTTTATTCCTTTTGGTTATTTCTAGTTATTATTTCTAGGTGTGAAGGCTATTTCACTATTCATAGATAAAGTGAACAGGTAGGCGAGGTGAAGTCAGTCTTCTAATATTGGCGTCCCAGGTCCTCAGATCAATCAAAGCTGATTCCTTCCTAATACCATAAAACTACATATCTTCAGGAAGATATGTAGTTTTATGGTATTAGGAAGGAACTTTCCGGAGTGTCATTGGTGCAGATCTGAACAGGACTCTCCTGACCACTTTGTCAAGTGCTTGAGGTCTTACGGTTCCCGAGTGTTTAACGCTCCCATACATGTTTTTTAGATTTTTTTAGGAATTTTATTTTTTTTTATTAAAACTGTGTAGAAACGCTACATCTTCTAGGATTAGAAACAACATTAATAATTTATATACAGAATTATATTTTATTGAATCCAGGTCACTGTTGTGACTCGTTTTCTTTTCAATTAGTCACTGCAAAAGTTATGTGACCGATGTGCTTAGTTGTTGGAAGTATTAACATACAAATGTTATTTAATTTTAGCTATCATTAAGCAAGGAAAGATAGGCTGTGTCCAGTGTGTACTTTGGAGCTTTCGAGGTTTCTTTTTGAGCTACATAAATATGACTATCTACATATAAAATGTTTCCACTTAAGCGATTGCTTGCCACAGACGTCAAATTGTGTTGAAATATCTTATAACTCTTTACTACATCACAGTGTGATTTACGTGCTCGTTAAATTTGTGGAATCGGAAGTCCTGTGGTTGGTCGTTGAGCAGTTACCAAAGGTGCAATGGTCTGGAGAAATTTTACTCCCCCCTTCAGATCAATGCCAAAATTGAGGGAGTATATCCTCTGGTGCTGCCATCTATCGGAGGATTTGAAGAGTAAAGACAAACTTTCACCTTCATGGTGCTCTGATTAAACGAAAGACGCTCCCATTTGAATTAAATTCGCATAACTAAGGCATAGCAAGCTTGGCTTGTCAAAGTGTCATTGGTAACAACTATATCACACTGTTACAGAAAAGTTTCCGTATCCTTTATAGCAGAAACTATGTCCTTTGAAATAGAGAATGCTAAGAATAGTCACAATATCATCAAATAAAGGAAAATGGTTGTTAGATTTTTGCTTTTTCTGATGAATGAATCGTTGTCAGATGCATGAATGAAGGCTTTCCCGAGAAGCGAGAATATATATGCTGCAATCTATGAAAACTCCTCTTTGAATTCAAATGCCCGAATACCACAATAAAGCATTCTATTAGGAGTTCATTATTTTATGATTC
>JAJQOW010001161.1:0-60990 GCA_037975125.1 Latrodectus hesperus
ATACTATACATAAGATCGCTTGATCCATAAAGCTTATTGATAAGCAAAGCAAAAAAAAAAAAAAGAATCCTAAAGTAATATGTTGGTGTTAGAGTTCCTCAACAACCAGGATCCTTCTCTGCAGGTAACGGGTTACCACTTATGCAAACACGTGGTTGACTTAGCCCCTAGAGAATCTAATAACACCAGAGCTACAATATCTGCTCAAGGGCTGCCTTTTTCCTCGTAAGAAGAGATTTGACAGTGAGAAAGAATAGGAAGAAAAGCCTAAGAGTAGAGAAGAGAAAAGAAAGAAAATAGATCCTTCTGACTAAAATTGTTGTGAATCGTAATCAAACGTATAAAATTAATAATTCCTAATGCGATTAAGATTTTAAACTTAGATCTGACAAACGAAGGTAACTTTGTGACTTGCGATAGTAATGTGTAGACAGAGCAAAAGGAACCAGGAACGTGATCGGAGATATAATGTCTTTATCCTCGTCAATATTTTATTGCTAAAATATATGAATTATGTTAGAATTGCAAAGATGTTTTTTAATTCTAAAGCAATGTAGAATTAGGACAAATTCAGTTACTTTTCTGATCCTGTTTAAAATATTAAAATATTTTGGGTATTTAAACATTTGATATTAAATGACCGGAATATTAATCCATGATATAATTTCTTATTAAATAATTTAATAAAACCTTAAGAAAAATCAAATTATAACATGCAATTTTAATTATTAGTGTAATTTTTGATCTTATCTCTTAATTTCTTATGAAAAAATGCATTAATTATTTATGTACTTATACATTTTCCCTTTTATTATTAACTCCTCCCACATCCTTCACGTTGTCTGAAATCTTTGACCATACCCATTTTTAAGGCAACCTTTAAATTTATTGCATATAACGACCATTATGGAGATTCAAGTGTTACACCAACTCTGTAGTTTGGAAATGAAATATATAATGGCCATCTGATGAACAGAATTCAATTAAAAAATAGTAAAATTTTCTGTAGCTACTTTAATGTGGTGTCATTCAGAGAAAATGTAGTTTGTTTAGTAAAACCAGTTTATGTAAGTTGTTATAAATGTGTGAAAAATGAATAAACAATCCATTTTTATAATTTCTACCACTATATTTTTTAGAAGAAGCTTCTTATGAAATAGCTTGTACCCCTTGCCGTAGGTTGCATAATTTTTCATATAGGTATAAAGAAGTTGACCCTCTAAATGAGGAGGGGTCAATAGCTTCTTAAAATATTTAAGAAACTTACAGTTCCACCTGAGAAATCAAAACTACTCATCGTTAAAACTCCCAACTCGAGAAGAGATGGCAAATGTGACCTCAATGCTTAAGGAGAAATATCCAAAAATTAAAAATGCCTGGTGTGAATTAACTTTAACTCTACCCTTAAAATTCTTTACAGACACAGAGACGAAAAATCCTCCTTTATACCTCAAATATATTGCCAATTCTCATCAATGTTTCACCAGTATAATGTGCAATCGGCAATAATTCAATGAAAGGCTAGTTTCCAGAACTAGACACAAGAAATATAATATTAACACCTTATTATCCCTTCATTAAGGTCATACATAGAAATTGAAAAATGGAAACATTCAAGCAGCAAGTAGCGAAATTTAATCGAAAATTCTTTAACAAAATTTTCAAATGCATCAACTTAAAGGAAGATACAAATATCAGGCCAATTAATGCCCATGATCTAAGTGACTTCTAGCCTATCGACAGTCAACACCTCACAAAAATTTTATTCATCATGTATATAATAGTAAATATCTTATTTCATTTTTTTCTGTATTCAAAGATTTATTGATTATTTAATAATGAAATTTTTCTCTTTTTTTAGTGTTTTACATAAATGTATATATAATTTTATGCAATCAAGAGAACTACGAACTTTCTTTCTATACTTTATTATTTGACGATTGTGTCTCTCTCCCCATTTTTTCTATATAACATTCATGTAATCATGGATCTACAATTTTCTTATTTTTACTATATATTTTAGAATTTAAGAAGTGGTTTAGAATTAGTATTTCAGATGTGATATAGAAATTATAAATATGCTCCTATTAAGTTACTATTTATTAATATAGAATTTTACTTTTTATTTTCTATCTACCGGTTTGAAACGCTCAGCCAATCACCAAACATTCTCTTCAACCACAGACTATCTCAACTCTCCCCCTCTGTCTCTCTCTCTCTCATGATTCTTTCAACTAACAATCTCTTCTATACCACATGCTCTAGAAAACAGAACATTATAGGTTCGAATCAGGAGTAATCTCTCCACAACTAAATCGATTGTAACTTTTGTCATACATGGATCTCTTCTTGGACCGTTCATGTTTAACATTTACGTTAATGATATATCTCCAAGAAATGTCACTAAGATGGCGTTATTTGCTAATAGCACTGCTATTATGTCCACCGACGCAAATCATGATGTCACCCATATAAATTTAACGAAATGCATATACAAAACTGAAAAATGGCTAGTTAAATGGAAAATTAAAATCATTGCAAAGAAAGCTCTGCACTATTATTCACGCGCAAAAGTAAAACATGCAAAAAGCTCAAATTATTCTACTAAGAAATCCATTGGATAACCCAAGCGTCTATTTAGGGGTTATGTTAATTAAAAGGTTTATTGGAAAATCCCCCCATCAACAATGTTAAAAGCAAAATCATAAGTTAGGTTAACACCCTTTACCCACGGATAGCTTTGAAACACCAAACTATCCATGTCAAAATTAATTCTTATTTACCAAATATATATCCGGTCAGTGATTACTTATGCCTCACATGTCTGGGGATGAGCCAGTATCACTTCCGTGAAAAGGCAGGAAGACCTACAAAGGAAAATTTTCAAATTGATAACAAATACAGAATTACATTTCAAATATGCTTACATTAGGCAAAATATAGGTATTCTCTAACGCTATCTTTATTTGTCACTTTGCCTTTAACTTTTACAAAAATCTCTAGCAAATTAATAACCGTGCATTACATAATACACCCAATTACAACATATACGATCTAAAAAATCTTCCCGGATCTAGGGCACATTCTTGAGGCAAACTCCCCTAAAGAATACCCCTAACTAACTGAACAATTGTTAAACAATATACAAAACTTATATCTTAGCTTTTCTAAGTAGACAACGAAATGAGTTAAGGTTAAAATGTCAAAAAAAATCCTAAGCAGCTTTGATAATACAGCTTTGCAGTTGATGCTGAGAACTGATGAACGGTTTCTTTGCCATTGCTTTTGAGAAGATTCATCATATTGTAAGCCTCCTTAAAAGCAGTAGAAATTCTTCATGTTAAGAAAACCTCAATAAGGAAAAGTAGACATAAATAAAATTTTCTTATGTAATATAAGAACCTGGAAAAGGAAAAATGAAACTCATTCGAACAGCTATGAATAGGAGAAATTTTATATTGATATTACTATTTTTTCCAGTATTTTATAAATAATAAATTGTTAATTACAATTTAAATGAATGGAGTGCAATTGACTAAATTTTAGAGGATTTTTTTATGTTTACTCTTCTTGTTAGGGGCTTTACTATGCGATTATATGGACATACCTAAGCATTTCTATCCATTTTATTGATCAAGTGATCGTTTTAGATACTCGATGACTTTTTAAGGGCTTAAGCTATATAGGGATATTTTAACTTTAGAATAAATATCTAAATAAGAGAACAACCCATGGAAATATTTTTGCAAATTTATTGCCGATTGATAACGTGAACAAGATGGGATTGAAAAGTCATTCAATTCACGTTATTGAAATTTTTAACAATTTAGTCTCTTATATGCTTACAATTTTTTATGCATATTAAATTTATTAAAAAATGTTTAAAAGTTTTTATTATTTAGCCAGAAACCTTAGAGAATAAATCTATATTTAAGAGCATAGATTCCCTTCTTAGTCAGAAGGAATCTGTATTCTCTTGAAAGAGGAATAAACAACTTTGATAACCCATTTGACTTGGGTGTTGGTTTGACATGCAGGAGATTTCATTTATAATTCAACTGCAGTTTTAAACACCGGATGAGAGAAATAAGTACAGAGCTCCGTTCTGAAATCCAATAATATCAATTGCATTACTTAAAATGTTTGTTTTACTGAAAATGATGAATTATGATAATGTATGTTTTACACTTTTAATATTTACAAGTTTATAAATTTATTAAGCGTAAAATTTTAAAAGGAGTAAACAAGGTGTAACTTCGAAACACCCCTTTTGAAAAAAGTATAACCTGATTAAAAGATTTTTAAAGCCTTGTTTTTTCTGACGTAGCTAAAAGTGTCAGATAATTATTAAAAGTAATTCATTATAATCTATGTTGCATAAAATTTTAACATTCAAAATTACGCTTTCTTCCTAAGAGCGTTATTAAATTATTGTCCGTGGACAGTTCGCATTATTTAGATTATGAAAATAGTTATTTTGTGAATGTCAAAGCTCTACTATTTCTGCATTCATATATTCTTGTAAAATCTTACTTTTATTTGAATTAAAGTTAAATTGATTTTTAAAACCAGAGTGTGTGTTGACACTACGTGAATTGAATGTAAACATAAGCAAGGTACTCGGTTGTTGAGGAAAAAATTAAACATGGTGAATACTTCGTTTAAGGAAGCAGTTCATGGAGCTGAAATTTTACCTCAAGTATTGATTATTATGATTCTAAGATAAAAAAACCTTCTTCTGCTTGATGCAATATGCTCCTTTTTATTTTTGAGAAAGTCGGTTAGTTTGTTTGGGGTTTCTGGCGCAAGGTCCAAGAATCGACATTCTGTGCTAAGATTGTGCAGAAAAAAATAATTTTTGCAAACCCCAATCACAGCATTAAAATTTTCAAATAACAAAATTTTTCATATTTAATTTCCTAAAAATAATATAATAATAATAATAATAATAATAATAATAATATATATATATATATATATATATATATATATATATATATATATATATATATATATATATATAGATGTGGATAGATCATAGGTTCCCAAAGTGGTCAAGGGGGACCCCCAGAGGTCCATAGAAAACCAAACGGGGTCCACGTAGACAAGAAAAGAAAACAGGGGTTCAAAAGTTGTAAGTGGGGTGCCAGGAAAATTTTTCTGATTTTCATAATAAAGAACAAAGATTTTGGCTTGCATTTACCTATCAAGGTAAGCAGGTAGAATCTTCACTAGGTAGGTATTCAAAAATATTTGAGACTCAGTTCAAAAACAGAATTCAATACAACAATAGATAACAGTTAAAGCGTACATCACATGTACAGACTTGCAAAGTGCCACAAATGCGCCCGGTTGTCCGGGATGCTTGTTTAGACCTTTAAAGGGATGAAATGTGACTTGTGCTGTGCTTGCAGTCTTCATTAATGTAAATATGAATGCCAAGAACAAAACATTACTCATTATTATTTACAATTGCCTGTCATTTGGCCGCTAGGCCATTAGACAACGGGCTATCCAATATCTTGCAACACGACAAGAAAAAACAGATATGCAGAGCAATCGTCCAAATGTAAAACAGAAGCAGTCATAGCATGTCCAGACATTTCAACGAACACGCAGGGGAGTCCACAATGTTAAAACGGAAGAAACGGGTACAGTCGTGACCAGTCAGCATTCTAAATGTAGCAACAGCAGTCGCTCGAAGGAAGTCGGAAATAGTGTGTGGAGCAGAGAAGAGTACGGTCCAAGGCTTTCCATTTGAAAGGTGTAAGGCAGTAACACGGTGAAAGCGTCTAGAAATTCTAGAAATTTCTAGTTTAGATGCATGGAATATCAGTTTCAAAAGGGGTTTCTGCAGTCTTAAGATCGCCTTCTTAACAAAGAGATTAGCTCTCTCGTTTCCCTTAATGCCACTGTGGGAGAAAATCCACTGAAAGGTCACTTTATTAGGGTATCTCTCAATCAAAGTCCTGCAATTTAGGAATATTTGGTTCTTAATCTCTCTATTTGTAGATAGAGCTTGAAGCTCAGACATTGAGTCGGAAAGGATTAGGAATCTTTCAAAGGAGCTTTATCGTATGGAGTGTTGTTCAAGTGCGACGAGAATAGCTTCTATCTCACCATGAAAGTGAGTCGAGAATGTACCAACCGGAAGACGAAAACAGAAAAGTTCACTAAAGATACCAGCACCTGTGCCTTGAGAAAATCAGAAAGTGAACTATCCGTGCAAACGTGCAGCCTATTATCAGCTGGATAACGGTTGTGGATGGTCTTCTAGAACAATCGCCCAAATAGTTTCGTGAGCGAGATCCGACTTTCTAATTTTCTGAGTAAGATCCAACCTCACATCAAGATTCATGTAATGAAAGGGGCAAGGAATGGAAAGCAATTCAGTCTGAAATTCATTAATTATTTGATAGCGCTCAATAGCACGGAATAAAACCTCTCTGAGTTACGATTCAAATTGAACATATAATCTCGCCAAGAAAATATCGTTTCATAGGCTCAGTATTGGTGAGAAATTATTAGGCCAGCACTGGGGTAGTTTCAACTCCACCAGTAATAATTCTAAAAGCTTGATATTGAAAGATGTCCAAAAGCTTTATCTCTTTAAGAGAAGCGGTGACAAGCACCTCGATACAATAGCTCAGAATCAGTTGGATGTACAATTTATAAATTAGATTAAGGATATCTCTGCCACAACCCCATTTTACTCCAGCAAGCCTCTTGAGAATCGGGAGCCTTTTATCGACTTTTTGATTTCATGGTCTGCATGTTTCTGCCATGATATTTTCTTGTCAATAACTAATCCCAGATACTAGGCACCGTCCTTAAGTGTAAGACTTTTGTTTTCATAATATAAATAAGAGATAAATATTTGGTGATTGAGAGTGAAATATTGGTAAAAATTCTTATCGGAATTAACAGACATGTTGTTTTTAAAACACCCTCGTCCAAGTCTCTCAAAAGCTGAATTTAAGTCTTAATTAAGTTTAATTGTTCGGCCATAGAGGAGGAGTTCCAAATTACCAAGTCATCTGTAAACAAAGCAACCTTAGTCAAGCCATCAGAAATCAAAGTTTCAATGAAATCATTTATAAAAATATTAAATAAGATAGGGCTCATTACGGTGCCCTATGGAAGTCCAGTTTCATTCAGTTTTAAACACGAGAGACAATCTCCAAAACGGGTATCTCAAAACCGCTGAGCCAGGAAGTCTTTAATCCACTTGAGCATCTTAACACAGATTCCAATATTCTGGAGCTTTCTAACAGTTCGCAGTTTCCAAACCCTATCGAAAGAATCCTTAAAGTCTCGAATACAGCAAAAATGGAATGACGCGACGATTCAATGAATTCTTAATGGGTTGTCTGATAAAGGCAAAAGCAACCTGTTGGTTGGTAGAGTGGAATTTTCTGAAGCCCGCCTGAGCCGGAGAACGTTACTCACTTGTTTCCGGGATTTAGAGCATAAAAGTGTGAATGTGAGTGAATCAATGTCAGTGTTTGCAGTGCCTGAAAAAATAAGTATCTGCCTATTTATTGTACATGTTTTTATTGTATATTGTAATTTATCAACAATTTTAAATTTGTTTTACTATTTGAGTGTAGTAGGTAGTTATGTAGTAAAAATTAAGTATTAGAGATTTTTCAAAACTTCGATAAAAAAAAAAACAAGTAGGCAAGGGAAGATTAAACTAACTTGGCACTTTTTTGTTTAAAAATATTTATTTAAGTGACGACGCAGATTCATTAAAAGAGTGGTGTTTCCCCGGGCATTTTTTTATTGTAATATATTTATTCTAAAGTGTTATAATAGCCATATTCTGGTAAAATCGCTCCAATTTCGGATTAATGAAGTTAATAAAATAAGAAGCTATGCTTTGAATAACCGTTCATTTGCTCTATTGTGCGATGAAACTGATGAAGATTTCCAACGACTACTCTTAAATACTGAAGGACGCTGGTTGTCGAAAGATGCATGCTTATCGAGATTTTACTCACTTTTCGAATCAGTGCTGCGAATTTTTCTGGAAAATAAAGCACCAAATTTAAAAGAAAATCTTTTCAAATATAAAGCGGACATTGCGTATTTAACAGTCTTATTTAAAAATTTCAAGGACGTTAATTCAGATGTATTCCACTCACTGCAACTCTCTGTCTCCTGCGGTTAGCCTGGAGTACACAACATACATTGTGGACACTGCAACAGTAATCTTGTGTGATGTTTTCTGACGAGTCAAGGTTTAGCTTTCTGTCTGAATCTAGCCAGACTTTCGTATAGAGAGGGACAGGTACCTGTTACCACCAAGTGAAAACCACTGAACAACACGGTTACGGTTTTGCCGGAATGCTCATTTGGGGAGGAATCATTCTCGTTTCCGGAACTATCCTGCATGTTCAGAATATAACCATGACAAGCCACATGTAACTTTGTTTTGGGGCGCCATGGGTTCAGAATTTGTGTTTATGAATGACAACGCCCGTCCTTACCGTGAAACATTTTAGACAAATGTCTACAATCGGAGGATATCATCCGTATGGACTGGCCAACATACTCACCGGACTTGAATCCTATAGATTATGTATAGGACATAGCCTGCCAGACAAATTGCAGAACATTAACACCCTCCCACATGTCTATTGGAACTTTGGAGAGCATTGCGCTTGATGAAATTGGTGTAATATACCCCAAGACCAGATCGATAATTTGATAATCAGCATACCTAGGCGTTTAGTGGCCTGTATTGCATCGTCTAGGGGGCATATATTGAATTAACTATCATGTCAGTCATGTCATATTGGTTTTTGTGAATAGGTTCTTTTCTGAAATTTGCTCAAAGTAATAAAAATCCCAATTTTTATTAGTGATGTCAAACATATAGCATCTTGTTTGCTCTTTCCGTTTAGTTTAATAAATAAACTTTACAAATAAGTCTTAGTTTTTGTGCTTCTGTTTCTTTTTTTGCCTGAATTTGCATTATCCTTAATTTATGGACACGAATGTAAAAAGAGACTTAAGCATTTTATCTTACTTTTATCAGGTACAGGTTTTTGTTAAGCATTTAATTTCAGCAAAGAATTCTATATAATTTCTGAACCTCTTTTATTAATAATTTTTCTGCTATTTTAATTTCTTCTGTTCACAATTCTCTTATCTTTTTCTTACTAGAGCTCTATAAGTTGTGGAAGAATCAGAAAATATAGCTTACAACATGCAATATTTTAGTATAATTAGTACTAATATTGATTAAGTCATAAATTTAAGTATTTGAAATTATGTAAGCACAAAATTTAATTAAAACTCACATAATGTGAAATTTTAATACTTTAATAAAATATATGGGAGTATATAAAGAAATATTTTAAAATAAATTGGATAGATAATATTACAGATTCCTGCATAAAATGCTAGGAATATATGTTCAATAACTGCTTATAAAAACACACGAAATCGCCTATCATAATTTTCCCCTTACATTGTTCCTCATAAAATCTTTCTCTTTCAAATATTTTGTATACATATGAAGCATTTATTTTGTTTTAACCAGATAACGAATGTTATACATATTTTGAGAAAATACCCTTTATAACATAACTTTCGCTTGCATCGCCTATTGTTCATAACATAACGTAATGTAAGCACCGCAAGCTATATGAATTCCGGAATCTGTTTAATGGTCTGTGTATGATGGATTCCAATTATAATAATTGAATTAGTTTTAAAATATACACTCAACTAAAAAGTGCAGGATTCAAAGTAAATTGCAAATTACATGAAATAGTAGAAGCAGGTATTTTTAAGTTTTAAATAATAAATTATTAAAATTATATGTATTGAAATATTTTCATATGAAAGAAAACATAAAAGGTGATATATATTGTAATGCAAAACCAATTAAAGAAATTTAATTACGTATAATTACCATGAAACTTTAAATATGTAAAAGCTTAGTGAAATAAAATGAGCAGGAACTTATAATTTCATAATTTCAAATTTAAGTAAATTTTCTATCTGTTATTTTAAGAATCACGGTATATATACATTTAATATTCTTATAGAACATGTTCATTTAGTAAGGAGCAAAATACTCTATTAAATACTGAAAATACTCTAAAAAAATTATTTTCTAACTAATATAACATTCTAATTTAATTTTTTGATTTACTATTCTATCGCGTAAAAAAACCTTTCTTTCAAGCTATTTATTTGAGTCAAATTTTAAGTAATCTAGTTCCTGAAGGCTATAAGTCTTTCGAATGAATCTATGGAAACTAGAAAAATTTAATTTTGCAAAAAACTAATGATAAAATTAATGAATCATCTCCATTTGCTTGGTATAATTAAATATAATTTCAGAATATATAACTTCCGAATATAAAAACATTTGAATATTTGATATTTTTCTTCCTCAGTTTAATAAAACATATTTTGTCTTGAATATGCATAATTTAACTTAAATAAGTCTAAGATTTAGAATCTTACTTTTTGTTTGGTGTATTATTGAAAACTCATTACTTTTACATGTTTTCAATATATATATATATATATATATATATATATATATATATATATATATATATATATATATATATATATATATATATATATATATATATATATATATATGATTATTATATAATTATATATAATTATAATTTAATTGGGGAGAATGCATACGATTTTACAGGGAAACATGGCATTCTCCATATATTGCAAAATTTAGGATTTCTAAATAATATTATTTCTTTAAAAAATAGTATATATTTCTGATATTTCTTTAAAAAATAGTATGCTTCCTTAATTTAAAAGTCCGTATGTTGGTTCCTATAAATCCAAATTTTTATCCAGTCTCATGGTGTGCCTCAAGGCTCCATTGTATGTCTCACAATTATTAACCTTCATATCAGTTGAATTCTTCATATCATACCAACTTTTCTTTATGCTACATGATTGATGTTTTGCAAATATCTTATCTGCGGTCAAATATGTGAAGAAAGACAACTGCAGACATCTGTTAATAAACTAAATGCATGTTATGCAGAGAATGGCCTTAATTTTTCAGTAAGTAAAAGTCATTGAGTCCATTTCTTAAAAACTTGCTTACATAACGGTCCAGTGATGTACATAAATATTAAGCAAATTCCAGTAGTTAATGAGATAAAATTTCTTTATTTGATATTCTATCGAAAGTTAACCTTTCTTCTCCTCACATTATATCTGTGAAAGAAGTGTGAGAAATCGCTTAATATCCACAGGGAAATTTCAAATATATCTTCGGTGCTGAACTTCACTTCTTCGAATCAATCAGTCATGTAGTTTTATTTCGAATTGGCAACGGATTTGCTTACGGATCTTATGGGTCTTTTGTAATAATTAGAATGTATACAATTCACCTTCCTTCTTTGGGAATTGGCTGAGGCACATTTCGCACGTCACTCGGCCAGTCTTTGCGATTTGTTAATACCTACAATTATTCCAGCGATAAAGACAACTGTCTCTCAATTACTATTGTAACATCACGTCTCTTAGTCATCATCATCGATTGCGTTCCATGATACATACTCCTGCTCTTACGAGATCATATGATGCTCGCTCAAATATTATCTCACGTTTATCACATTTCCAAGTTATGCATTTGGTGTTTTGTCCTATGTGATGTTCGGATCAAGTCATGTAACCATTTTGTTCATCCACCATCGTATGACCCCACAATTACAAAATTAAACTCTTAGTCATTACAGAAAATCTGATCAACATCAGGCATTTAACAACATGACTTTTTAGCTCATCACAGTCAGAAACTTTCTTACGTACCAATATTCAAGGGTGGTTCGAAAACTGCAAGAATAATTGCTGTGCATTTGTTACTTATAACACTACTCTTATCTATAGCCTTCATCAATCTTGCTCTATTTTTACCGCTGAATATGCATACATTATAAAAACATTTCAGCTTGTGAATACTGTTGATAATTATAAAATTTGTTTGTACAATAAGATATTAAGAATTTTAAAATATTTTGAGAATAAAAATTTTGGTTGTCATTTTGTGTTCAGATAAGAAGTTTTGAAGCATTTCATTCTCTTGCTGGCAAAGGCTGTTTTTTATTTAGGATTTTGTGGAGCAATGTACAAAAAATGACAAGCTGTGTCAGAAATCATTGCTTAAAATAAATTATTTTTATTTACATTTTTTGAAAAACCATAGCAACATTAAAATCCTGCCAAAACTCAATATTGTTTGTATCTGTTTGTTAATTCAAATTTACCGTGAAAATGATAAAATAAAAACTCAACAGAGAAAATTAATGGAAAACATAATCCTAAAATTTTAACTTAAAAATAAATAAAATATATAAAACCTGTTGACATTTAATAGGAAAAAATTTTATGCGGGATATCTTTCCCACCAGATCAATGATAGTTAAAACATTAGTTTTAAAAAAAGGTAAAGAGATAAATTTTAATATATAGACATGAAATTAAAATATAAAATAAATTAAATTTTTAATCACACGTTTCATAACAGCTATTTAGTTCATATAGAAATAAATGTCTCTGTGTAATATTTGCGTTTCAAACGAAGAAGTGACAAATAAACATCAGCTCTTCGTAGCGGTAAAACAGAAAATGAAGTGAATTAAAAAGAAAATTATTCATAATTTATTGGTGAACTGTATGCTCGAAATCTTCTGAAATAGAGTCAATGTTTTCAGACCATTACTCACATCTAACAGAGGAAAAGATTATTGAAGTGAATATAATACAGACTTTGAATCTGCATCAACCATTTTAGTTACCATGGAGACCTACATGACTCTGAATCCAACAAAATATAATGTTATAACCCTTGGCATTTATGGAAACCAATGCTTAAAACATTTGTACACAATAAGTTGTCATTCAACGTTTAAATTTTCTAGTGTTTCTAATACATATGAATTTTAGTTTACACACAGATTATACAATTATTTAATGTATTCACGAGCTGAAGTGCCAGATAAACTGCAATAGCTTAAGCTTTAAGTATGAAGTTGGATGTATGAGTACTGTAATTAGTGGTAATATTGTTAATAATTATACTGCAACCGACATGTTCTGCACTTTTTGATCCATCCGTGAGTACTGGAACGGGTAGAAAAATCACTGATATATAGAGCTATTAGAAAATAATGGAATCTATTTCACATATTCTACAGTGAGAAAATGGTTTGATAATAGTTTTCTGTTGATCATCACGTATGTCAGACAAAAACGTATGATATTTGATTCGAGTGTAAAAGGGTGGGATGTTATATGATTGCTTGGTTGATTATCTAACAACCTCGTTAGTGCTGGAGTGGGAACCAACGAACGTAATGGATGCTGAGTGGCGGACATGATCTTAGCGTAATAAATGAGAAATAGCTCCATTCATCGCAGGTCTAATGGCAGTTGTTGACACTCTGCGTATAAACTCTGGACTGGTAATGTGCGGAATGCGCTAGTACATATCCTTAAAGAAGAATGATGAACAGTGTCCACTCTGTGGAAAGCAAAATACATAGCATATCCTTAAGCACAATCTCGTAACCAGTACGAGATGAAATCAGTGATTTTTAAACCCGCAGGAGTAATATGTGGTCTGCATTCCAAGATGAATTTGAAAGTACTTTGAGGGTATTATGCGATAGCTTGAATTTCTTCCTAAAATATAGAATATTTGAAAGAAGTGTCAATTTGAGTTCGAAAACCCCCTAAGGAATTTTTTCTCACTGTCAACAGATATAGGTATATTATTGATATAACTGAATCATTATGAACGCTAGTCTGTTGCAGAAATGGAGACACTTACTCCATCTGGGAGATAAAAATTATGTCTTTCTCTACACACCACAGAGAAAGTTTATTAACAAATGCTTGTAATTATCTTTATTAGACGCATGTTTGTGCTATGATAGCATATTTGCAGGTCTTCAAAATATGTAGTACCAAAATGCACGATGAGAATTTTGCAGAATGTTTCTGGAATATAGGTTAAAATTGTAACATTTATAACAATACCATGAAGATTACTTTCAAATTGTAAAAAAGTATTAAATAGATAATTTTCAATACGTGTTGAAAAAACGCGGAAGAGTAAAATATTTTCCAAGAATATTGGAAGATTTTCCCCAAACAAATCGTATAAAGTTGGAAAAATGATTCCTCTATATAAGGTCATGGTTTCTCGATGTCAAAAACGGGAAACCAGGTGATTCCTAAACACAAAGGCATTGTGTATCTGAGTTTCCAAACATGTGATATTATCAAAAGTGGACATTAACTTACAGATGCCATTTTGATTTCCAGAAAAACATTTATTTTTTCTGGAAAAATGTGCGATACGGTCTTTAACCATACGTTCTAATCTTCTGGAAGCATTTCTTCAGAAACAGTGGTTGATAAATAAAACAATCTGAAGGATTTTTACTATGCTTTATTATCGGAACCACTGTAGCTTTACTTCAAAGAGTCGAGAACCCCACAGAAATTTGTTTGCTTTATTAAAAGCAACAGGCATATTACATTTTATTTAATTTACATTTTAAATTTCGTAGTTAAATACATATATTTTTTAATATTTTTGTTTTCTTATATGCATTTACTTTTAATTATATTATGCACATTATTTTCCTATTCCAATATTGTGTTCTGAAAAAATATATTACACCAAGATTTATAGCAACTTGTCTATTTTTGGATCTATCATCTGAAAACTCAACAAATTAACTAAAGAGCTGGAATGCATTTACACTCTAGATCCTATTGAGTAAAATCAACAGGTTCGATACAGATTCTGAATTTAAATTTTACAACATAAGATAGTTGGTTTCATCATGTAAATGACTAGAATTATTAGCATGCTGTAATGGTTTCTTTAACTCCAATATGCAAAATTAAATTGTAAACCAAAGCTTTCGAGGATGTAAATGAACTGAAACTCTCTCAGCTTGACTCTTAGTAATTAAAAATGAAATATAATAAGATACGGGACTAGCATCTAGCAAGTTTAACGAAGTGCGCCCTTTCATCAGTGTATTTATTAGATTCCTTAAAGAGAACAAACATAACGAAAATAGTTGAAATTTCTACGAGGTTAGAACATTATATCTATGTTTCGAAAATATCACTTGTTACTGATAACAGTAGCTTTAGCACATGATGCCATCTCGACTATTAAGTCCCCAGAGAGTGCACATAGCTTTAAACGGAATTGAATCTAACAGAAAAAAGATTGGCGATAGCTTTTCAAGAACAACCCTCAACCTCTTGAAGCAACCGCAACGAGGGAGCTTAGAAAGAAAAAGTTAAAAAAAGTGAACAGAAAGCTGTTTAAACTCGGAATTGTGTCACCAGTGTTTACTTACAGAAAGTACACTTCCTAAGAGGCTTGTTGAGCAAGGATAATATATTCCGTTGGGTACCGACACTGCATAAATTGGTCTTCATGGGAGTGAAAAGACTGAAGTAGATAGTAAACTTTCATTTCTCTAATTCAATATATTCATTAGATTCAATTTCTGATACGAGATAAGTCATACAAAAGTATATATAATCTCTCTACCAGGAATCATGAAGTATGCAGGTCGAAACAAATTGCATACCATTATATCATATATCTATCCACTGATAGTTTTCCACTATGAAGAGCTGATGTTATATTAACACGCTTTGACATGTGTCATATATAAACATTTGTTTTAAACTGATTTAAACCCATGAAGTGAAGCATATGAGGTGGACCTACATCCACATATCGTATTTTAATTTCATGTTATGATTTTAACCATCTTCATTTTATCATTTTTAACGCTAATTTTCTTACCGTATCTGATCTTTCAGGGGAACTACAGCACTGCAATTTATTTTCTTTTTAGATACATAATTTTAGTAGACCTTACTTAATATATATGTTGTTGCTGTTGGTTATATTGGGATTATCTAGCAGAGCTACATAGTCCCCATGAACCTTAAAATACGCAAAACATCTGAGAACGATGAGTGTCTGTCAGGACCTCATCCATTCTAAAATTTAATATGTATGTGTATTTTTATTATATAATATTATTTATGTGTTTTATTTAGTTTTTATCTGGGGTGCTTGAGTTTCAAAATAAATAAATGAAACTGATTATAACAAACTTATATTATTTTGATTCTACAGTGCGCAGCTTCTCTTAGCCTGAATCTTGCGCCATAAATTCATATCAACCATTAATATGTATGTTCGAAAGGCATACCAATTATTAAGAATTAATTGTTTTTTTCTAATTAAAAGTATTCATAATTTCACATAATTATATTTTACCTTCTTCTATATTCTTTTGTATAGTAATATTTCAGGAAGAAAATTCTTTTACCTGGTACTAAAGCCAAATAGTAAAATATAAAACCACATTTTCTATTAATAAGTAAATAATTTGAGAAAATCAATCTTTTACTGAACAACATACTTTATGCTAACCTTAAATGAAGAAAACCAGAAGAGTTTTTGAAGTGAATATATTTTTCAATCATCAGAAATGTGATTAATTAAAGGTATATATGGAAAAATGAAAATAATATAAATTGTGCCTATACATGTCAGTACACTTAATCAAATTATGCTCAACATTTATATTAGAAAGGTACGAAAATTTTGTCCAGGCTTTATATAGCGCCTTTAAGCTATGATGAAGTAACGTTTCCAAATCATAGCAAGCGAAGATGAAGTAGATAAAATTTACTACAAAAGTATACGAGGCATAAGCCAAATTATACTTTTATATTTTCCAGTAATTTGTCCGATAAAAAAATTCTTTTATTATTAGATTTATAAGAAATTAAATGCTTAGGAGCATAATTCATATAATAAATGATATCAAAGTGACCTGATGGAAAATTAATTTGTTTTTACTGAAGCTCTAATTTGGAATCCCATAATTGGAAAACAACCCAGGTTTGACATCTATACCATTGATTAAGAGAAACTGTTTTAATTTTTCTTTAACAGCAAACAATAATCAAGAAATATCTCGTAAATATCAGAATTGAGTTTGAACTTAATATCGCCGAACTAATTAAAATTTATGATTAAATTATATGATAAGAAATGATAATATATATATTATTAATTAAAAAAGGATTTAATTTTATACACATTTTTTCTTAAATTATTGGTCTCTCCCATAGCATCTTATTGCCTGAAATCATTGACCACGCCTATTTTTAAGATACGCCCTTTTAACTTATTTCAAAAAATAACAATTTTGCAGGTTCATAAAGAGAACAAACTAGGGTAGTTTAAAAATGAAATACTTCAGCGTCATCTAGAGGTGAAAATTAAGTCATTAATTATCACAAATTGTCTAGTATTTACTTTAGTCTAGTGACTTGTAAGGAAAGAAAAGAATTCTTAAATAAATTAATATAAATTCTAAAAAGTATGTAAAATAAATAAAAAAATGATTTCTAACTTTTCTACCACTATTTTATTATAAACATGCTTTATATCATTTAATTTGCTTGTTATCTCTGTGAAGTTTACATTATGCTATTCAATAAATTAATAGATCTCACGCTTTTATAAGTGGGGATCTAAGTGCTTACAAAGGGTGGATAAACATCCAAACCCTTGGACGTGCATATATATAAGCATTCTAATGCTGACGAAGATGTTATTAAATAACTCAATAGTAATTTTCTTACACTAGATGTAGAAATAACATGAGCCGGAAAAATACAGCTTCAGAAACGGAACAAGCGGCCCCTCTTAAAAAAGTTGGTCTTGCGTAAAATTCTGAATCATAACACTATTTTACATTTTTAATGTTAACAAGCCCATAAATTTCTTATATTTAAAATTTTTAGGTATTTATAATGAATTACGCTGCCACATCTTTGTTGAAAGAAGTATATCCTGATGAAAATACATTTTAAAGAAATAATTTTTTTGAAAACCTGTGTAGGGTAATGATTAATACGTATTCATAATAATAAATCCTTTAGAATATTTTTCCCTGTAATGCATGTTTTTATAAGAAAGAGTTTAAATCATTGCTACTGGTGAATATGTAGAATTTGAAAATAGTTTATTTTGTTACTGTAAACTCTACAGTTATTCAATTTTCTACAGATTTATTCAATTTAAAAATTTACATTATTAATCTTGTAAAATCTTTATATATATATATATATATATATATATATATATATATATATATATATATATATATATATATATATACATATATATATATATATATATATATATATATATATATATATATATATATATATATATATATATATATATATATATATATATATAATCCTAATCGGAGAGTTTATATGTCCAGAATAAGATTTATAAATAAATCAAACGGATAGAATTACATAATAGCAAGGCATGTTGAATATGGTTTATGTCCTCTCACACAAGAATGATAAGTTTAAAACTTTTGTTTTGTACAAGTGCACCGTAGGTTTAAAGTAACTGAAAATCATTTATCTTGAGAAACAGTGTTGTTAGATGACTCAAAACATTCCAAATTTTCATATATTTGTTTTCAAGTTTGCTTATAGTATTTTAGAGTTAAGTTGTGTGTGAAAACCGGAAATATGTGTACTAAAACGTAAGTGTTTTATGTTAATTGAAAACGGACATTTAAATTATAACTAATTTATCAAATAAATGACAGACATAAATGAAATTTAATGAAAAATTTCTTCAAATATCAGGCCGAATATAGCCCACGATCTAAATGATGCTATTACTTCTAGCCTATTGACAGTCAACTTCTCAGAAATTTTATTCATCATGTATATAATTGCAAATATCTTATTTCAGTGTATTCTCTGCATTGAAATATTTATTCATTAATTAATTAGGAAAATTTTCTCTGCTTTTAAGTGTTTTAAATGTCTATTTTTATATAATCAAGAACTCTAAACTTTCTTTCTGTATAATGTGTGTTGATTGTATTTATTTTTCTTTTATTACTTTTATTTAATCCAGAATCTAGATTTTTTCTTAGTTTTAATGAATACGTCAGAAGTAGTATAGAATTTTCAAATATGCCAATATAAAGTTGTTTTTATTTCTCTTTATTAATCTAAAATTTTATTTTCTGTTTTCTGTGTGCCAGCTTGAAACGCACATAATAAGAAGGAAAATAAAAGGAAGAATTAAGTATAACTAAAATGAAATATCTTGTTCACTTAAAGAAAATAAACCACATGAAAGGCTGTCATCACGTTATTTGCACTCTGAAAAGCAATGAGCGTGTTTCATGTAAAGGAAAACTCACTAAGTAATTTTAAACATTCTTGAAATTCTCAAAAATTAATGAATCCATAGTTTTATTTTCACTTTTAAATTAAATACTTACATCACATGAATTTTTTTCTATATTTTTTATGAGTAATAAATAAAATCACGGTGACTGAAAGGAGCAGTAATAGATTAAAAATATTTGGACATTTTGCTGTTGTGAATCCCTTTTGCTAAGAGTTCTTCAATTCTTCATAAACCTTGTAACGAACATTATTTCTAAAAGTGATTAAGACATTAAACTGATATAACAATCAAAATCAACTTTATTTTGGTTGATAATAATATCTAAACTGAGCAAGTAACATCAGTAAAGTAATCGGATAAAATTAGTTTATACCAGTCCAGGTGTAATTGCTTAAATATATAAATTATTCTAGTATTGTACTTCTTTGAAAAATTTCAGTAGCAATATGGTTATAGGTTAATCATATTCCTTTTCTGATTATCCTGTTTAAAATATTGGAAAATTTGAATTAGTTGATGTTTGAGTATTAAATGAAAATTTTACATTTTCTTGAGAAAGTACTTAGAGTAAAATGCTAACAAATATGTTTAATTATAGTAAAAACAATTTTCAATATTAATGCATTTATTGATGTTCGCTTTTAATTTTTTTAAGTGTTAATGTATTTATCTAATTTTTTAAGCTCATATCTCTTAATATTATTGAGCCCTCCCAAAGACTCCATATTATCTGAAGTCATTGACCACACCTATTTATAGGCACCTCTTTTAGCTTTATTCCACATAAAGACTGTTATGGAGATTCACAAAGTGAGATCATAAACTACAGTAGCTTAGAAATGAAACACTTATTAGCCATCTTGTGATGAACAATCACGCGTAAAATATCGCAAATTTCCCATCAATTTTTTCAGAGTAACGTCATGAAAGGAAACGGTATTTGGACCATGGAGTAAGGAACTACCCTATTGATCATCGCTGGACGTATGTGCCATATCTCGTCTATCTTCTAAAACATTACCCTATATCTTTTGTTTACTATTAAGCCTCTTGTTGAATTGAAATATTGAAAAGAAGATATTCTTGTAAGTATATTTTATTGCTTACACAGAAATTATTTAATTATAATTATTAATTATATATAATCATTATAAAAGAAAATTTTCATCTGTAATCAAATTAATTTAAAGAAGATAAATTTTATAAATTTAGGAATACATTTAATTATTTTGCTAGTGAATCAATTCCAATTTTTAAACAAAAGTACTGAGTTTTTAACAATACATCAAAATTAAAATATCATACTTCTTGAAAAGATATTTTTATCTTATATAAATCTTTTTAAATATAATAAATCAAAATTTATTGAAATTCAATTTTAGATAAAAAAAATTTTTTATTTAGTTTTTAGGTTTTTTACAGTTTACTTTATATTACATTATTCAACGAAATTCATTTTCAAAGTATTGATAATATAAACCTTTTTTTTTCTAATATTGGACTACAAATACACCAATGGAAAAATACTTTTACTATATAGATATAAATAAATTTATATACAGAAGCATAATTCATTATTATAAAGGGCAAAATTATAACCAAATAGCAGAATATTGCATGCATGGATAAAATTAATTAGAATAAAATAGGTAGGAAACTTTGCCACTGAATATCAATAAAGAATAGAAAAAGTGACATTTTTCATGATCATAAATATAATATGATATTTAATTTAATTCAATATTCAAAAGCTTATCTCAAAGTCAATAAGGAGATAACAAGCCTAAAATTTCTTAATTGAAATGCGTAATATTAATAATCAGCAAAACTACAAAATAAGCACTTAAATACCAATAAGAATAACTTTTTTAAAAATAATAATTTAGATCACTTTTACTTCGGTGTGCGCAATTTAAATGAAAATAATGCTTGCCTATACTGTGTCCTCAATAAGAAAGTACTGTTTCTCGTGAAAGACAGAGTGGGCATGGTGTCGTCTGTTAGCTACTTCACCGACGCTCATGATATTTCGCGGTTAGAACTACTCCTCGTATATTCCTTCCTCCAAGATTTGGACTTGTTAAATAAATAGGTATAGTTTAATTCTGAAAAGTATATGCAAAGTGAATAAATAATTAAATTTTGAAATGCTTATCACTATATTATTATAAAATAACTTTAAATTTTTAGTTAACAAGCTGAGTGTTGATTAACATGTTAAGAAATGGCTCATGAGGAATTTCCAGCGTATATTCCACGTTGTAAGTAGGTATCTATGCATTCTTTAATGAGGAAAACATAAGCAATACTGATATTTTTTTCTGCTACGGGTATTGATTTCAACTTGACATTAACATAAAAGCAACGGTTGCAGGTGATTCCATTGAATTAAACTGTGGTCTGTACCCTAAATGAAAAAAATACGTACATCTCCATTCGCGCGCGGAAACTCAACAACATTAAAGGTATTACTCAAAAAGGTTTGTTTTCCTGAGAATGATGAATCATGACAATATTTTAAATCCCTTATGTTTACAAAATTTTAAACTTGAAATTTTTTAACAAGTAAAGACGGCGTAACTTCAGCCACACGCCTTTTGAAAGAAGTATAAACTGATTAAGATATTTTAAAGTACTGATTTTTTTCCTTGCGTAACTAAAATGTTTCAGATAATTATTAAAAGTTATCTTATAATATATATATATATATATATATATATATATATATATATATATATATGTGTGTGTGTGTATATATATATATATATATATATATATATATATATATATATATATATATATATATATATATATACATATATATATGTAATTAACATTCTATAATACGATTTTTTCTTAAGAATGATGTTAAATCTTTGCCCGTTGACAGTATACATTTTTTAGATAATGAAAATAGTTTATTTTCTGAATGTATAAAAATTCTACTATTTCTGCATTCGTAGCTTCTTATAAAATCTTACTCCTGTTTGAAGTATAGTTAAGGTAATTTTAGGTCATTTCGAAACCTAGGGTGTTAAAGTTACATAATTTTTGAAATAGAAAAATTTCCTTATTGTTGTTTTTGAATTTAAAGTTGCAACTTAAATATTCGCAGCTGTTGATGTGAAATAATCAGCTTTTGAATGTGATGTTCATAATGTTATGTGTTCCTGCCAAGGAAACGTCAATAAGTAAATTCACACAGTTTAATTTAATTCTTTCACATAATGAAGAAGCTATAATAGAAATAATGAATATAAGATTTGAGCATATATATAATATATATGTATTGAGAAATACAGTCAGTTATCATGATAAAAATATCTTCAGTTTTCTTATGTAGTTTTTTCACATTAAGAATAATATCAGTTATAATTTAATATTAATTGTTTTAGTTTCTCAGCAGGTTATACTATATATTGGTATTACGACAGTTCTCTTTCCAATTTTATATCAGCAATAAATTATTTATACATTAAATGAAAGGAAAATAAAACGCTAACAATTTTTGAAGATCCTTCCTTCTTGATCCTTCTTGTTATACTTTTTAGAATGCATCATGTACCCTATGAAATTATTCTTTTGTAAAGCAGTTAAAACAATAAAATGACTTGACTACCAAAGGATAATTAATATCGCATGCCGATAGTTTGCTGGTTGACATTGTGTCATCATGAACGTGGTTCGATATAATTTGTTTATACTTGTTTAATTTATTGCTGATAACATCACTTATATTTATATAGTAATCATTTATTTTAATTCTTAAAGAATAAGTGAATTTAGAGTGAAGCATGTATGTCGTTATTATGTATGTGTTTAAAATATTGCTAAAAATTGCGCAATATTCATTATTAATAGACATTTGGGAATTGCATAAATTTTATAATTTAATAGAATAATAATTTATTAAAACTTCAAAAATTTGGAAAAGTTTAATAATATTGTTAATCAATTTTATAATATTATTAATTAGTTTAATAATATAATTATTAATATTATATTAAGCGATTTTTTCTAAACACTAGTGCATTTACTCATCCTTATCTTAGGTTATTTGCAAAACATTTTCATATATTTACTCATTTTTTTACATTTTTGGTGTAGCCCACATTGACAACATACTGCATGGAATCTTTCAACAAATCTATTTTTAAGATACATCCTTTAATAGTTTTCCTCATAACAACAATGATGTGATCCACAAAGAGTATTAACCAGTGAAAAGGAATTATTTTATCGCAATCTGTTGAGTGGAATTCAGATAAAAAAAATCAGGAAATTTTGCTCTGATTATTTTAAAACTATCCTTCAGTAAAATAAATTTTACTTTATTCTTTTTTAATTTAAGAAAATATTTTATTAAAAAAATAGTCAATCTGTATTCAAACTGAGGATTTCGAACATCTACAAATTTCTAAGCCCAAGCTGAGATTCAAACAAACTATTGAACCAAAAGAAGTGAGTTATACCTTCGGATAAGATTAATAATTGAATGGCGGAACTAAGGGGCGTGTGACATTTTTACCTCGGAAACGGTTCGTTGTAATTTAAAAATACAAAAATTATGTTCAACCGCTAAAATGGAAATTTAGAAACAATGACCAATACAGCATCCGGAGATTTTGCAAACAAAATCCAGATTGAAAATTTTATAGTAATATTTTAGTTGTCATAGTCATTGTTAGCCAATATGATAAATCAATGGATTTGACGAGAATATAAACTTGCTGGTTTGGTTGGTTTGTCACTCAACTGTCATTTTTTGCACAACGAGGGCTAATTAGACCGGAACCTATGGTTAAATGTGGATAACGAACCTCTACAAACATCCATACCTAAGATGGGATTCGAACCCACGAACTGCTGAACCGAAGGCAAGAGCGCTAACCATTCGGCCACCAGCTCGGCGTGAGCTTGCTGATTTCCAGGTAAAAGAATGATGCTTAGTCTTTCAGGCCACAGTTAGCTCCTGCTAAGGACAACCGGAAGTGATAGAAATTATATTTTGTCTAAATGTTATCACACACAGCAGTAAATTTATTCGTTTCAGTTGGCAAATTTAACTTTCGTTTATCTTACAAAAACATGAGTTTTGACTGCAAAAGCATAATTTTTTGTATTTTGAAGTGGAAAGTTTCAAATTGTATGAATTATGTATTATACAGAAGAAGATATTTCTATAACAAGTATATAAAATTCATAACATTTAAAATATTAAATTAATCCCCTTTAAGAACATACAGTAGAGACAATTAAATTTCTTTAAGGAAACAAAATAATTTTCCAAATTTTCACTTATATAATATATTTAGCTCATTTTTATTTATTTATTTTTTTGCTTTTGGCAACAAAAAGAGAAGAAAAAATAAAAAAAAGATATTTCCGAAGTATGTGTCTAAATTTATGGAATCCAAATGTAAGGAACGAAATTTAAATTCAATGAAATCAAAATTTGACTAAGTTATAAGTTACACTACACCTTAATTTTTAGATGTTGGAGAAATGAATAGCACAAAATAAAGCATGACGCATCGTTTTCACTCATACACAAGAAAAAGTTATATTTTTCTCATTTTTAAAACCTGCAATTTCTGCATTTCACACTTTTAGTGTTACTTTTTAAGTATATTTATATAAGTAAAGGAAAAATCAAACGTGTGTGTGTGCGTGGAAGATAAATTAAAAATTGACTCGATTAGTTAATTCAACCTTTGGAACTTAAATTTATATTAACAATAGTAAATAAAACAAAGTTCCTATTTTTTAAGGACATGGAATTTTTTAGATATTTTCGATAGTATAATCAACTAAATGTGTAGATAAAAGATTTTAAAAGATAGATTTTTTTCTATGTCTTAAAACTAAGAAAAAAAGTTTATCCCTTTTTAATAAATAGTTTTATCTTTTCAAAAATAAAGCAAATATTTTCATTTCGTAATCACTCTTATCTGCAAATTAAATACAAGAACAAAAAAAAATGTTTTCATTATCACTAATCAATTTTGAGATATTTTACAGTTTAGTACTACAAGGTAGGGAATGATGAATACTTTTCTAAATGATATAATGGGGTGTCATATTCTTTCTCCGAAAGGGCGTGGTTTAAAACATTAAAATACTAAAATTATCACCTACCTACTCTAATATATATTCATATTATATACTCTACACTAATTCAATAATAAATTTACTGGAAAATGTGTACCCATTCTTATTCTTTATGGGAATTCGAATTTTTGAACGAATTCTAACAAATGAATTTTATTTTCCTCAGTATTTTACGTTAAATTATGTGCTTGTAACATCTTACCAATGGGTTTACTTTCCTGAAGTAACCATAAATCAATAAATTGCAGGAGAAAGCATAATGGAACGTAATGGATCATAAGAGGCCGATATAATCTTAACCTTCTAATTAAGATACTTGTACATTTTCACAGGTCTATAGATAATTGCTTACAAATCACGTAATGACGATCAACATGAGATATGCAGATACACCCAGAATATATCAGTAAGGTGGAGTGAGCAACCGTCAAGTCTTCATAAATAGGATAACTTGTCAGACCCAAAAAACACATTTATAGTCAATGCCGAATAAAATTAATTACTGGAAAGACAGTAGGAGTAACGTGCAATTTACGTGCCAAAATATATATCATTAAACCGTTAATATATTAAGTGATCGCATACACTTCCGAAAATTTCATTCAGATAGAGACAAACTAATTTTCGAGCTAAGATAAATCTATAGGATTTTATATTTCATTGACTACTGATATAAGAACGTAATGGGTTCAAAACCAACCTATTGTTTCAATAGCACTCAATCTGATTTATTGTACGCGCAATTAGATTTCTTTGTCGTACACTACTACATACAATCTGAGAGATAACGAGAGGAAAATGATAGCTGTTATTCAATTTACTTCTTATAAATAAATTCAACAATGGTTGCAGCGGAGGATGACAGTTGCCGAGAATGACAGAATGATACGCTGTTCAGCGTATGTGGAATAAATATTTCTCGTTGGTATTAAACAGACAAAAATAAATGTCGAAAATAGCTTATCCCTCCTTCCGACCGCAAGAATTGATTTCACCCCAACCCCACATAGAATTACAGCTGTCAAAAATACTGATAAAGAAAAATGATCTTGGAAGCTGATTAACTAAAGCAGCAATATTGAGTGGATGACATAATTACTCCCTCAAGTCCTACAGGTTCCTCAAAGTGTGCGCTAGCAAGCTAGAGCTGCAGTTGCCGTCGAGGGGGTGTTCCTGGGCGGAATGGGCGAAGTACGTCGGGAGATTATTCTCCTGGCAGGGTCATCCAAGGTGTGAATGTCAATATGCTCAGCTAACGCCTGGGGCAATTTGGCCTAATCGATCCTCTACCTATTTTTAGGTGCTCTGGTCAAGTGACTAACAAAGGCTGCAATTCTTCCCCATCCATGAATTATCCTTGAGTGCCTAGGACTCTCCGGGCTGAACTTTGTTGATGACTATCTTCTGGTTTTGGATTATTGTAGAGTCTACAACTTCATGGACCTGGTCTAGTGCTGCTGGCCTTTAGGGGCATGCCACAGCATTAATATGAGGCTATATATACGGACTACAGACAGTGATCAAGCTTGTCATGTTAATTCTAATAGAAGCAGACTGCTGAGTAGTATTAAATGGAATAAAAGTGATGGGGAAAATATTCCATGTAAGTATACAAACAATATCAGACACAGCCTCATGAAGTGGTTTCATGAACAACTGAACTGAGGCATAAAAAATTTATTGGCTGAATTTAGAAACGGGTACTGAGGACACACATACGGGAGTGTAAGCTGACATTATAATTTTGATGTAATTGAAATGTAAAAGCAAATCTGGGAGTTTCATGAAACAAAGGAATTTTTTAAATTTAAAAGCTCCAATTTAGCAGCTTAAAGGAAAGTCATCTGTCTATCCCAAGTGCAATCAATCTTCGTCCGAGGGATGTAGAATTACAATATCAGGTTCATAAAGTAGATATGCATATCTTATAAGAGCAGTCCTTTGAATATTTCATTTTAAAAGCCTTCACTGTTTTCAATCTGACTCAAGAAGCGTTCCTTTTATTGTTAGAAACTAAAATTGTTTTTGACCTAATTTTAAAATTTTCGAACATAATTTTAGGTGTATTGAAAATGAATAATTCAGTTTGCTGCATAAGAAATGACTTTCTTTGTAGTAGTTGCATAACTGTGTCTTGATTGAGGAGTGTGAATGTTACACCTGTTCCTATCTAAACTCTCGTCAGGCGTCTGTATGGGAATAGATGTAATCCACTTTAGAGGTAATTATTTTTTAGTCTACTTTTGAAATTGGATCAATTCTTGAACAGAAGTGAATGTCACACTCAAACTTCATCCAAGACTCTGTTTTAGTACAATTTAACGGTTCGATGCCAATTTCTCCAATATAAGCTCAAGTAAGTTTGTAAAGCTGGGTGTTCTTTAAGAGTGAAAAGTTGGCACAGTTGGTTACCTATACCAAGTAACAAAATACTGCGGAAGATCTTGTACGAGAAACGGCAGAATTAGATGTTTATTGTTTAGATACTTGACATGCATAGAACAAAATATATGTGTGAACCAAAATATAGCGTGAATTGTAGAAATTTTAATAAAAATTAAGTTGATATAGAGAACAAAAAGATGCGTTGTTTACGAATAAAGACAAGCCATCAAGGTTTCAATTTACAAAAGCAATAAGAGAAATTAGAACAAATTACATATAATTTAAATTAGAGTATCTATATGCACTTAAAAATGTAAACATACCGGGTCCCTTGAAGCACTCCAGGGGCTTCAATACAGCTACAATTCTAAAATACTGCATAAACTATTAATAATACAAAGTAATAAAATGAATATAAGGGAATTAGAATTATAAAAATAATGATAAAGATTATAGTTCAATAATGCTTCGTATGTTAAGGACAAAGCTTAGCAATAGGTCATATAATTTCATCGTCAAAATGAACACCAGTCTAACCTTGTTGTCCGTTCAAGGATAAACCCGAGTTTTTATTCCCAACTTCCATTGTAGAGAAGGAAGGTTTTATTATTTGATTAAAACAATATCAATAAGTGATAAATATTCCTGGGATTTTTTCCTTTTATATTTCTTTTGTAAATGCGATAAATTCTCTTGACTCCAACTTATCTGAAAATGCAGAAAGTTTAATTATCTAATTTTAAAGCGATGCACAAGAGATTTCAATTGTTCGAGATTATTTTCTTCTGCAAATGTATTAAAGTTAGTGCAAATCAGAAAATGACCAGGTGTAAGGACAGATAAATCTCTTGGATTGTCTGGCTATTAAATAAGAGGTTTTGAATTCAGGAAAGTTTCAATCTGTGTTATAAGTCTGGTAAATTCTGCATAATTCAAAAAAGATACTCCCATTTCTCTTGGAAGGTGTTATTTAAAAATTTGACTGATGATCCCCATATTCCAATTAAATGAGGTGCAGTTAGAGGAATAAAGTGCCATTTCACATTTTCTGAAGCCAAAAATGCGTGAAATTATTCAATTTTTAGATACATCAAAAGTGCAGGGCCTTTTTCTTTTCTGGCACATTTGAAGTTTGTTTAAAAATTGCTAATTATTTATCTAATAAATATTCGCTAAATATTCAGAATATATTCAATAGCGATAGAAGGATCAACACGAACGAGATTATCTGGAATTGAAATTGGCGTCATAGAGCTTTTTCCTTCTCCCTATGAGAAAGCATTTTTTCCCATCTGAGCACGCTCCTAACTTAACTTTTAAGGTGACCAGACAAATTCCTGACAAATAGAAAATTCTCGCGAAACCACGAGAATGTCCGTCATGGTGGGATGCAAGAGCAATAAAAAGGCATAGGATTCTTGTTTTTTCAATGCTGAGTATCGGTGTTGCAAAATGTCAATAAATTTCCGTATTCTCGACAATTTGTAAAGTTTAAAATTAAGGTTGTGGTGTAATTTTAACACCAAAATACTCAAATTACATTATTATTGTATACATTTTATTGTATGCGGTGGGAAGGGGAAGCACGTTGAAAATTAGGATTGAAAATTGGGCCGTGAATACTAAAAGGTTGAGAAAGACTGCTCTAATCCAATACAGTAGTTAGATTCAATTTCTGATACGAGATAAGTCATGAATAAGTATATATAATCTCTCTGCAATGAATCATGAAGAATGCATTGTTGAAACAAATTGAATACCATTATATCATATATCAATCCACTGAAAGTTTTCCACTATGAAGAGCTAATGTTATATTTACACGTTTTGACATGTGTGATATATAAACATTTGTTTTTAAGTGATTTAAACTGTAAACTGATTTAAACTGAAAAGTACACTTAATCAAATTATGTTCAAGAGTAATTATGCTCAAATTATGCTCAATAGTAGAAAGTTACGAAGTTCTTGTCTAACCTTTCTATCTACCTCCTTTAAGCTATGATGAAGTGACGTTTCCAAATCATAGCAAGCGAAGACGAAGTACATAAAATTTACTGCAATAGTATATGAGACATAAGCCAAATTTTACTTTTACATTTTTCAGTAATATGTCCGATAAAATTTTTTTCTTTATCATTAGAGATTTATTAGAAATTAAATGCTTAGGAGCTTAATTCATACTATAAATGATATCAAAGTGACCTGATGGAAAATTAATATGTTTTTCCAGCAGCTCTAATTTGGAATCCCATAATTGGAAAACAACACAGGCTTGTCAGCTCTATTTTTGATTAAGAGAAACTGTTTTAATTTTTCTATAACAGCAAACAATCATCAAGAAATATCTCGTAAAAATCAGAATAAACTTTGAACTTAATATCGCAGAACTCATTAAAATTTATGATTAAATCATATGATAAGAAATGACAATATAAATATTATTAATTAAAAAAAGGATTTAATTTTATACACATTTTTTCTTAAATCATTGTTCTCTCCCATAGCATCTTATTGCCGGAAGTCATTGACCACGCTTATTTTTAAGATACTCCCTTTAAACTTATTTCAAATAATGACAATTTTGCAGGTTCATAAAGAGGACAAACTAGGGTAGTTTAGAAATGAAATACTTCAGTGCCATCTAGAGATGAAAATTAAGTCATAATTTATCACAAATTATCTATTATTTACTTTAGTCTTAAATCTTGTAAGGAAAGTAAAGAATTATTTAATAAATTTAAATTTCTAAAAAGTATGTAAAATAAATAAAAAAATATTTTTAAATTGACTACCACTATTTTATTATAAACATGCCTTTTATGATTGAATTTGCCTTTTATATACTTACGCTGATTTTACTATCTTTATGTCTCAATAGATCTCGCGCTATTAAAAGTGGGGATCTATGTGTTTATAAAAAGTGTATAATTATCATATAATTTCGACGTACATATATATATCAGCATACAAATGCTGGTGAAGATGTTATTAATTTACTCAATAATGGTGTTGTACACTAGATGCAGAAATACCAAGAGCCGGAAAAAGAGAACTTATAATACTGAACAAGTGGCACTTCTTAAAAATGTTGGTCTTGCGTAATCTAAAAGTTTATTTTCCATTTTCTGTGTGCCAGCTTGAAACGCACATAATAAGAGAAAATAGAAAAGAAATCAGTATAGCTAAAATGAAATATCTTGTTCACTTAAAGAAAATAAACCACATGAAAGGCTGTCATCCCGTCATTAGCATTCTGAAAAGCAATGGGTGTGTTTCATATAAAGGAAAACTCACTAAGTACTTTTAAACATTTATGAAATTCTCAGAAATTAATGAATCCATAGTTTTATATTTTCACTTTTAAATTATATATTTATATGACGTGAATCTTTCTACATTTTTTATTATTAATAATTAATAAATTTACGGTAATTGAAGGGAGCAGTAATCAATTAAAAATATTTAGAGAATTAAATCTTGTGAATCCCTCTTGCTAAGAGTTCTACCATTCCTCATAAACCCTGTAACCAACATTATTTCTGAAAGTGATTAAGACATTAAACTGATATAACAATCGAGAAATCAACTTTATTTTGGGTGACAATAATATGTAAACTGAACAAGTGACATCAGTAAGGTGATCCGATATAATTAGTTTGTACCAGTCCAGATAATATTGCTAAAATATATAAATTATTCTATTATTGTACATTTTTGAAATTTCAGAAGCAAAGTGGTTATAGATTAACCATATTCCATTTCTGATTATCCTGCCTAAAATATTGGAAAATTTGAATTAATTGATGGTTGAGTAATGAAGGAAGATTTTACAATTTTTTAAATAAGTATTTAGGGAAAAATTCTAGCAAATATTTAATTATAGTAAGAGCAATTTTAAACATTAATGCATATATTGATATTCCCTTTTAATTCTTTTTTAAATAATGTATTTATCTATTTTTAAGTTCATTTCTGTTAATGTTATTGAGCCCTCCCATAGACTCCATATTATCTGAAGTCATTGACCACACCTATTTTCAGACTCCTCTTTTAGCTTTATTCCATATGAAGACTATCATTGGAGATTCTCAAAGAGTGAGATCATAAATTACAATAGTTTAGAAATGAAACACTTGTTAGCCACCTTGTGTTGCGCTTTCAAACGTAAAATATCGCAAATTTCTCATCAATTCCTTCAGAGTAACGTCATGAAAGGAAAAACTATTTGATCTTGATAAATAAATAAGTATAAATTAATTCTTAAAAGTATGCAAAGTGAATAAATAATCACTTTTAAATGTTTACCACTATATTATTGTAAAAAAACTTTTTATTATTCAGTTAGCAAATTACGTCTCTAATTTACAACTCTATAATAGATTAATTCGGTTTTTTCAAGCGTAGATTCCATTTCGAAAGTAGGAGACTACGCATTTGTTAATGAGGAAAAGGTAAGCAATACTAACATTTATTTTGCGAAGGATATTGGTTTCGACTTGACATAAATATAAAACCAAACGATGCAGGTGATTTCATTAATTTAAACTGCAGTTTTGTACCCCAAATGAAAGATACAGCTCGATTCGCACGCGGAAACTTAACATCATTAAAGGTATTACCTAAAAAGGTTTGTTTTCATGAAAATGATGAATCGTGACAATATTTTGCATCTTTCGTATTTACAAGTTATTAAACTTGAATTTTTTTTTACAATAAAGACGGCGTAACTTCAGCCACACCTCATTTGAAAGAAGTATAAACTGATTAAGATATTTTAAAGTACTGGTATTTTTTCTTGCGTAGCTAAAATGTGTCAGATATTATTAAAAATTATCTTAAATATTTATATTGTATATTTTGTAGAATATTTTAACATTCTTTTACACGATTTTTTCTTAGGAATGATGTTAAATCATTGCCCGTTGAGAGTATACATTTTTTAGATTTTGAAAATGTTTGTTTTCTGAATGTAAAAATTCTACAATAGATAATAGTTAAAGCTTACACCATATGTAGAGACTTGCAAAGTGCCACCGATGCACCCGTTTGTCCGGAATGCTTGTTTAGACCTTCAAAGGGATGAAATGCGATTTGCGCTGTGCTTGCAATATACATTAATTTAAATACGAATGGCAAGAACAAAACGTTACTCATTCTTATTTACAATTGCCTGTCATTTGGCCACTAGGCCATTAGACAACGCGCTCTTCAATATATTGCAACACGACAAGAAAAAACAGATAGTGCAGGGCACTCGTCCAAATGTGAAGCAGAAGCAGTCATAGCATGTCCAGACATACAAAGCGAACACGCAGGGGAGTCAACAGTGTTAAAATGGAAGACACGGGAACAATCATGACCAGTCAGCATTCTAACTGTAGCAACCGCAGTTGCTCTAGGGAAGTCAGTAATAGTGTGTGGAGCAGAGATGAGTACGGTCTAAGGCTTTACATTTGAAAGGTGTAAGGCAGTTTCACGACGAATGCGTCTAGAATTTCTAGAAATTTCTAGTTTAGGTGAATGGAATCTCTGTTTCTCAAAGGGTTTCTGCAGAATTAAGGTCGCTTTCTTGACATGGAGATCAGCTCTCTCGTTTTCCTTAATGTCACTGTGAAAGGGAATCCATTTAAAGGACATTTTGTTATGGAATCTCTCAAGCAAATCCTTGCAATTTAGGACTCTTTGGTTCTTTATCTCTTTATTAGTAGAAAGAGTTTGAAGCACAGAAATAGAGTCTGAAAGGATTAGGCCTCTTTCAAAGGAGTTTTGTAGTATTTAGAATTCTTCAAGTGCAATGAAAATAGCTTCTTTTTCACCATGAAAGTGAGTCGAGAATTTACCAACCAGAAGACAAAAACAGAAAAGTTCACTAAAGATGCCAGCACCTGTCCCTTGAGAAAAATCAGAAAGTGAACCATCCTTGTAAACGTGCGGCAAATTACCAGGTGGATAACGGTTATGGATGATCTTCTAAAGCAATCGCCCGAATAATTTCGGGAGCGAGATCCGACTTTCTAATTTTCTGAGTTAGATCCAACTTTACACCAAGATTCATGTAATGAAAAGGGCAAGGAAGAATAAGTAATTCAGTCGGCAAATCATTGACAATTTGAGAGCATTCAATAGCACGGAATAAAACCTCTCGGAGTTTTCACGATTCAAATTGAAAACATAATCACGCCAACGAAACATCGTTTCAGATGCTCAGTATTGATGAGATATTGTAAGGCCAGCACTGGGGAAGTTTCAACTCCACCAATAATAATTCTCAAGGCTTGATTTTGAAAGATGTCCAAAAGCTTTATCACTTTAGCAGAAGCGGAGACAAGCACCTGGATACAATAGTTCAAAATCTGTTGGATATACATTTTATAAATTAGATTTAGAGTATTTCTGCCACAACCCCATTTTACACCAGCAAGCCTATTGAGAATCGGGAGCCTTTTTTCGACTTTTTGAATTACATATTCAGCATGTTTTTGCCATGATAGTCTCTTGTCAATAACTAATCCAGAATACAATAACTAATCCCAAATACCAAGATACGAAGCATCGTACTTAAGTAGACGGCTTTTGTTTTGATAAGACAAATCAGAGATAAAGTTTTGGTGATTGAGCGTGAAATATTGGCAAAATATCTTATCGGAATTAACAGACATGTTTTTAAAACACAATCATCCAAGTCTCTCAAGAGCTGATTTTCAAGAGCTCAAAACCGCTGAGACAGGAAGTCTTTAATCCACATGAGCATCTTAACACAGATTCCAATATTATGCAGCTTTCTAACAGTTCACCGTTTCAAAATCCTATCGAAAGCAGCCTCAAATTCCATGAATACAGCAAGAATGGTATGACGACGATTCAATGAATTCTTAATGGATTGGCTGAAAAAGACAACCTCTTGGTTGGTTGAGTGGAATTTTCTGAAGCCCACCTGGGCCGGTGAACGTTACGCATTTGTTTCCGGGATTTTGAACATAAAAATGTGAATGTGAGTGAATCAATGTCAGTGTTTTCAGTGGCTGAAAAAGTAAGTATCAGCATATTTATTATCAATGATTTTATTGTATATTGTAATTTATCAACAATATAATATTTGTTTTACTATATGAGTGTAGTAGAAGTGGTTATGTAGTAAATGTTAAATATTATTTAAAACTTCTATATAAGAACAAGTAGGCCAGGGAAGATTAAACTAAAGGTACCTTGGTACTTTTTTGTTTTAAAATATTTATTTAAGCGACGACGGCGAGTCATTAATGAGTGGTGTTTCCGTGGGCATTTTGTTTTTTTTATTGCAATAATTTTATTATAATAGCCATATTCTGGTAAAATCGCTTCAATGTGGGATTAACGTAGTTAAAAAATTAGAAGTAATGCTTTGAATACCTGTTCATTTGCTCATTGTGCGATGAAAATGATGAAGATTTCGAACGACTGCTCTTACATGCTGAAGTACACTGGTTGTCGGAAGATGCATGCTTATCGAGATTTTATTCACTTTTCGAATCAGTGTTGTGAATGATTTCTGGAAACTATAGCACCAAATATAAAATAAGATCTGTTCAAATATAACGCGGACATGTGCGTATTTAACAGTCTTATTTAAAAATTTCAAAGACGTTAATTTAGATGTATTCCACTCACTGCAACTCTCTGTCTCCTGTGGTTAGCCTGGAGTACACAGCATACATTGTGGACAACGCAACAGTAGTTTTGTGTGATGTTTTCCGAGGAGTCAAGGTTTAGCTTTCTGTCTAATTCTAGCATGACTTTCATATAGAGAGGGCCATGTACCTGTTACCACCAAGAGAACACCACTGAACAACACCGTTACGGTGGCGCAGGAATGCTCATTTGGGGAGGAAATATTCTGGTTTCCAGAACTATCCTGCAAGTTCAGAATGTAACCATGACAGGCCACACCTGTCGGGATGTCATTCTCGAACCACATGTAAAATTTTTTTGGGGCGCCATGGGTGCAGAATTTCGGTTTATGGATGACAACGCAAATCCTCACCGTGAAACATTTTAGACGAATACCTTCAATCGGAGGATATCATCCGTATGGACTGGCCAACATACTCACTGGACTTGAATCCTATAGATAATGTGTGGGACATAGCCTGCCAGACGAGTTGCAGCCCATTTACCCCCTCCCACATGTCAACTGGAACCTCGGAGAGCATTGCGCTTGATGTGAGTGGTGTAATATTCCCCAAGACCAGATTGATAATTTGATACTCAGCATACCTAGCCGTTTCGCTGCCTGTATTGTATCGGCTGGGGGTCATACTATGAATTAACCATCATGCCAATCATGTTATATTGGTTTTTGTAAATAGGTTCTTTGCTGAAATTTGCTCCAGGGAATAAAAATCACAATTATTATTCGTAATATCAAACATGTAGCATATAGTTTGCTCTTTGCGTTTTGTTTAATAAACAAAATTTACAAATAAGTCACATTTTTTTTTTGCTTCTTTTTCTTTCTTTGCCTGAACATGCATTATCTTTAATTTATGAACACGAATATAAAAAGAGACACCAGCATTTTACCTTAATTTTTTTAGGTACAGGTTTTTGTTAAACATTTCATTTCAGCGAAGAAGTCTAATTTCTGAACCTCTTTTATTAATAATTTTTCTGCTACCTTAATTTCTTCTGTTGACAATTATCGTATCTTTTTCTTACTAGAGCTCTTTAAGTTGTGGAAGAATCAGAAAATATAGCTTACAGCATGCAATATTTTTGCATAATTAGTACTAATGTATTGATTAATTCATAAATAAATGTATTTGAAATTATGTAAGAACAAAATTTAATTAAAACTAAGAAAATGTGAAATTTTAATACTTAAAATAAATATATGAAAGTTTATTAAGGAATATTTTGAAATAAATTGGATAGAAAATATTACAGAATTTCTGTATAAAATGCTGGGAAAATATGTTCAATAACTGCTAATAAAAATACATGAAATCGCCTATCTTAATTTTACTCTTATGTAGTTCCTCATAAAAACTTTCTCTTTCAAATATTTTGTATACATATGAAGCATTTATTTTGTTTTACCCAGATAACGAATGTTACACATATTTTGAGAAAACACCCTTTATATCATAACTTTCTCTGGCATCGGCTATTGGTCATAACATTACGTAATGTAAGCATCCCAAGCTATACGAATTCCGGATTCTGCTTAATGGTCTGTGCATGATGAATTCCAATACTGAAATGGTCTTAAGCTTCTTTGGAGTCCAGATATAAGTATCACCCTTCACTCATATCCAGTTTCTTATGAAAAAAATGCTTTGTATTAGAGCTGGCAAGCAAAGAAAATAATCTGTCACTCGTAAAATTTGTGTTGGGAAATAAATCGGCGGAACATCGCCATATGAAATATCTCTTTTCATCTTATGTTAGAAAAACGTAGAAAAAGTTCTGAGTATGGTTCTATGGAAAAACATCAAGTTTTCTTTCTAAATTAATTTTTATCAAGTTTTCTTTCTAAATTAAAAGTTCTGAGTATGGTTCTATGGAAAAACATCAAGTTTTCTTTCTAAATTAATTTTTATTTATCACTTATCTTATTTACGATAGTAAGAAATGAAGTTTATACTGTTTTGGATTTTAAAAGTTTCATTCAATATGAACTTTAATAATACAAAAACTTGATGTCAAAATGAAATTAAGAGAGAGATTGTTATGAATATTAAATACTTAATGTTTTTAAGTTTATTTTACAGATTCATTTAAATGAATTCGATTAATCGTATTAAAATTTTATAAAATTGTTTAAATCAATCTCGAATGATTTTGTGGTTCAAATAGAAAAAGATTTTGGCATTTTTAAGTCAACGTTTACATATTCAAGATAGTTCTGTTAGAAAATTAGAGGAGAAATTTTTACTGCTTCTGAATATGTCACGCATCTTCAGTCTGATGATTTTTTTATTTAATGCAATAAACGATAAAGAAAGTAGAAGCTGGCATTTTTAGGCATATAAAAATAAATTCTTAAAATTATTGAAATATTTTCTTAAGAAAGAAAACATAAAATAAAATCTATATTATAATGCAAAACTAATTAAAGAAATTTAATTATGTTGAGTAACCATGAAACTTTAAATATGTAAAAACTTAATGAAATAAAAAGTGTACGAACTTATAATTTCATAATTTCAAATTTAAATATATTTTCTATCTGATATTTATAGAATCACGGTATATATGCATTTAATATTTTTATAGAATATTTTCTTATAGTATGGACCAAAATAGTCTATTAAATACTCAAAATACACTATAATAATAAATATTCTAACTAATATAACATTTTATTTTAATTTCTTGATTAGATTTTAATATTTTGCTTTACAGTTCTATCACTTAAAAAACCTTTCATTCAAGCTATTTATTTCAGTCAAATTTTACGTAATCTATGTCCTGGAGGTTTTAAGTTTTTCGTTTTTATCAGTAAGAGCCATTGAGTCCATTTCTTAAAAAAATAGCTTACATAACGGTCCAGTGATGTACATAAATAATAATCACATTCCAGTTGTTAATGCGATAAAATTTCATTATTTGATATTCTATCGAAAGCTTATCTTTCATCCTTTCACATTATATCTGTGAAAGAAGTGTGAGAAATCGCTTAATATCCACAAGAAACTTACAAATATATCTTGGGTACTGAAATTCTTGACTTTTAATGGGCAAAAATTTTACGTGGGATATCTTTCCCACCAAATCAAAGATAGTTAAAATATTAATTTTAAAAAGGGTAAAGAGATAAAGTTTAAGATATAGACATAAAATTAAAATATGAAATAAATTAAATTTTTAATCACACGTTTCATAACAGCTATTTAGTTCATAGAGAAATAAATGTTTCTGTGTAATATTTGCGTTTCAAACGAAGAACTGGCAAATAAACATCAGCTCTTCGTAGCGGTAAATCAGAAAATGAAGTGAAGTAAAAGAAAATGATTCATAATTTATTGGTGAACGGTATGCTGGAAATATTCTGAAATAGAGTCAATGTTTTCAGACCATTACTCACATGTAACAGAGGAAAAGATTGTTGAAGTGAATATATTACAGACTTTGAATCTGCATCAACCATTTTGGTTACCATCAAGACCTACATGACTATGAATCCAACAGAACATAATGTCATAACCTTTGGAACTGATGGAAACTAATGCTTAAAAAATTTGTACACATTAAGTTGTCATTCAAAGTTTAAATTTTACAGTGTTTCTAATACATATAAACTCTCAGTTTACACACAGAATGTACAATTATTTAATGTATTCACGAACATAAATGCCCGATAAACTGTAGTAGCTTAAGCTTTAAAGATGAAGTTGGATGTATGAGTACTGCAATTAGTAGTAACACATTGTTAATAATTATACTGCAACCTACATGTTCTGCACTTTTTGATCCATCCGTGAGTACTGGCACTGGTAGAAAAATCACTGATATATAGAGCTATTAGAAAATAATGGAAGCTATTTCACGTATTCTACAGTGAGAAAATGGTTTCATAATAGTTTTCTGTTGATCATTACATAGGTCAGACAAAAACAGATGAGATTTGATTCAAGTGAGAAAATGTGGAATGCTATATGATTGCTTGGTATATTATCATGCAACCTCGTTAGTGCTGGAGTGGGAACAAACGAACGTAATGGATGCTGAGGGCCAGACATGATCTTAGCGTAATAAATGAGAAATAGCTGCATTCATCGCGGGTCTAATAGCAGTTGTTGACAGACTGCGTATAAACTCTGGACGGGTAATGATCAGAATGCGCTAGTACATATCCTTAAAGAAGAATAAGGAACAGTGTCCACTCTGTGGAAAGCAGAATAAATAGTGTATCCTTAAGCAGCCTGCTCGTAACCAGTACGAGATTAAATCAGTTATTTTTATACCCACAGGAGTAATATGTGGTCTGCACTCAAAGATGAATTTGAAAGTTACTTGAGGATATTATGCGATAGCTGGACATTCTTCCAAAAATGTAGAATATTTGAAAGAAATGTCAATTTGAGTTCGAAAACACATTAAGGAATTTTTTCTCTTTTACAACAAATACAGGTGTATTATTGATATAACTGGATCATTATGAAAGCTAGTCTGTTGCCGAAATGGAGACACTTACTTCTTCTGGGAGATAAAAATTATGCAATTCTCGGCACACCACAAAGTTTATTAACAAATGCTTATAATTATCTTTATTAGACGCATGTTTGTGCTCTGACAGTATATTTGCAGGTCATCAAAATATATAGTACCACAAATGCAATATGAGAATTTATGCAGAATATTACTGGAATATAGGTTAAAAATGTAACACTATATATATATAGGTTAAAAACATAACTACATACCATGAAGATTACATTCAAATTGTAAAAGAGTATTGAATACATAATTTTCAATACATGTTTTAAAAATGCGAGAGAGTAAAATGTTTTCCAAGAATATTGGAAGATTTTCCCATACAAAAATCCTATAAAGTGGGAAGAATGCTATACGTCTATGTAAGGTCACGGTTTCTTGATGTCAAAAACGGTAAACCTGGTGATTCCTAAACACAAAGGCATTGTATATCTGAGTTTCTAAATATGCGATATTATCAAAAGTGGACTTTCACTTACGGATGCAATTTTGATTTCCAGGAAAACATTAATTTTTTCTTGAATATGTGCGATACGGTCATTATCCATGCGTTCAAGTCTTGTGAAAGCATTTCTTCAGAAACAGTGGTGTATAAATAAAAGGATATGAAGGATTTTTGTCATACTTTAGGACCAGAAGTACTGTAGCTTCACTTCAAAGAGTCAAGAACCTAACAGAAACTTGTTTGCTTTATTAAAAGCAACAGGCATATAACATTTTATTTAATTTACATTTTAAATTTTGTAATTAAATACATATATTTTTTAATATTTTTATCTTTTTAAATGCATTTATTTTAATTATATTATGCACATTTTTCAATATTCAAATATTGTGTTCTGAAAAAATATATTACACAAAGATTTATAGCAACTTGTCTATTTTTGTACCTATCCTCTGAAAACCTAACAAATTAACTAAAGAGCTGGAATGCATTTACACTCCAAATCCTATTCAGTAAAATCAACAAGTTCGATAGAGATTCTGAATTTAAATGTTACAGCATAAAATATCTGGTTCCATCAGGTCAATGACTAGAATTATTATCATGCTGTAATGGTTTCCTTAACTGAAATATGCAAAATTAAATTGTAAACCAAAGTTTTCGAGGATGTAAATGAACTGAAACTCTCTCAGCTTAAATATTAGTAATTAAAAATGAAATATAATAAGAGACGGGACTAGCATCTAGCAAGTTTATTGAAAGACGGCCTTTCATCAGGATATTTATTAGATTCCTTAAAGAGAACATACATAATGAGAATAGTTAAAATTTCTATGAGGTGTTACCGTTATATCTATGTTTCGAAACTATCACGTGTTACTGATACCAGTAGCTTCAGCACATGATGCCATGTCGACTATTAAGTCCACACTTCCCTTATACTTTTGACTTCCCCTACATTTCCCTAGATTTCTTTCAATGTGAGATAAGAAGAAACAATATTAAATGTGACCCCTTTTCCATTTATTATGATAAACATTACATTTGAAAGTAATATATGTTCTTGTGATTCTTTCAAGGTAAAATTATATACATTAGTAAAATTATGGAACTTCGAAGCTTGATTGAACCACTGAGGTAGAGTTGTATGCATACCAGCTGCACGAGTGATAACTAGGTCCTTACCCTCACACTTAATGACTGATATGGCCTCCACCCTCAAGAAGGCATCCAGTAGAGTTATCTATTGCTTGATTGAAGAAGCCAATTGATGTGGTGAGGACCACAACACACCTTCCATTTATTTGAAGCAAAGGCAAATGTTATATGTTAGTCTTTTGGAGCCTCATTTACAAGGATCCTACTTTCCAAAAAGAAGGTGTAAACGCATGGCAAAAAACAGTTGTTGGCTTGTTCCTATGAGTAACTATTACTAATGGAGCAGCAATAGCCTTTAACATTTGGCTGTGTAGATAATTGATATTAGTGAAATCCTTGAATCAAGAAATAATTTCTTACGATATAATTTCTTCTAAAATTATTGAATGAAACTTCAATAAAAAGTAAACATAATAATCAATTTTAAACATCTGCACCGTTCTTAAATTTTTCTCTAAGTTTACTTTTTATTTAATGATTTTAAAGAATTTGTTTCATTTTATACACATTTATTGTTAAATTATTGGTTTCTTCCATAGCATCCACCTTGACTGAAGTTATTGACCACGCCTATTTTTAAGATACTCCCTTTAAATTTATTTCACATAATGAGAATTTTGCAGATTCATGAAGAACACAAAGTTAACAGATAATAAATAAAAAAATGATGTATTTTTTTGTTAGTACATTAAATTTCTAGATACTTTTGAGATTATACAGCTTTTTGAAACTTAGATTTCCTTGAATGTACGCGTTTACAAAGAAAAAAGTTACATCATTACCTTATGAATAATTTTATCTTACTAAAAATGTTAAATAAACATGAGTACTTCCTAAAGTCCCTTATCCGCAAATTAAATGCTCAGAGCTATTTTATATATTTGATTAAACCCAATCATTTTTATTATATTTTATAATTTCGTGTATTAAAGGATGGGAATGGTGGCAACTTATATGCTGACTCCTAAGGGTGAAACAGGGAGTTTTGGAATTTTGAAACATTAAATCTTTGATCCACCCAGTATTGATATTAATTCTATACCAATTAAATAAAAATATTTACAATAGATTAAGAGGAATTGCCCTACATATCGGCGAAAGCAGGCATAACCCCAGTGCATTTTGGGCCTTGGACTGGACTCCAAGGATATTCACAATTGCCCACTTCTTATTTCGGACTTCTTTACTGTCAACGGTTTCATTGATCTGGTCTAACTCCGCCAGAGTAGATTGGAGAAAAGAAACAACACAAATGGAGATTAGTTACCATTAAATATGGTCTTTATATGAATTGGAATTTTTGAATGAATGGGTATACATAAACATTTATTTCTCAGCATTCTACATTAAGTGGCTCTTGTACTATTTTAACTCTAGGGTTAATTGCTTTATTAAAGTAAACACTAGTCTTTTATGTGCAGGAGAAAGTATCATGGCTCGGAATGGATCACGAATGGTCAAAGAAATCTTAACGCGAGAATTAAGATACTTCTTAATTCGCTTCAGGACTGTAAGATAATGTTAAGATAATAAATCATGTATGGATTATGGACGGAAAATGTGTGGAATGCCCAAGAATATATACTTAAGCCCAAATGATCAAACAACCCAGTCTTCGTAAAAAAATGACATAGTAGATAAAAAAAAAAAAAACATACCCTTAGCAGTTGCGTAATAAAATTAATTATTGGTAAGACAGAAGGTCAGATATGCGATTTGCACCCAAACATGTAAATGATAATACTTTGAAGTTGTTAAGTAATCGGTCACACTTATTCCTTTAGCAAAAGTAACATTTTGGAAGATTACTCTGACATCCTTAACAATATAGTATTGACAGATAATTTCACAACACTTGATAAGGTGATTTTTCTTTTGGATGTTGAAGACAAAGGTTGTGAATTTGGCTTCCCAACTATGTAATATTATCAAGAGTAGATTTCCCTTCACGGAATTATTTCTGATTAATATAAATACATTTATTTTTTTCTAAGACATAATTGAGACTAGCAATGATCATACATTCGAGAGAATTTCACAGGCAGCTCTTCGGTGTTTTTGGTGGATAATCTAGATGATCTGAAATATTCAAGTCAATCTTAAATACCAGAATCACTGTTTCTTTGCTTAAGAGAGATAGAAATTCATTTTTAATCCAGATCCTCTTGAAAAAAATGCAGTAAGATCATTAGGGAGTCCGAACAGATGAGTTGAGGCATTTGCAGTTAATTGTCTCTAGTTTCGGGATGGTATATTTTTTCTACAATTCTTGCTTCAATTAAAACACTTGAAAATAGCAGTTTTATGGCAAAGCTTGTCTATGGTTTAAACATACTCTTTTTCTCTCAGCACTACTCTTAGTCATTAAAAATGAAGGATGATGACACTTGGAGCTTTAGTCTTTAGCAAAATTTTCGCAAATGATGTTAGAGATTCCTTAGAAAAAGAGTATAGCGCAGCTCCCGTTTTCAAAATAGTTTTAGAAAATTCTTTTTAAAGATTATTGGCCGCCTTGATCATATCAATTACGCCTTATTGGTCACAATTGATATGAGCCTCAGAATACGATCATTTGTTGTTAATCTTCATTGGGGGGATTTCTTTCTTTAGTTCAAATTTTGGATAACTTCAAAAATAGGAGGAATAATCACTATGACACCTGACAAGTGCCTACTTTGTTATACTGTTCGAACTATCGTTGTCAACTACTTAGCATCTATATTTGCATCTTAAAGCAGTCTTTAAGTGTCCATGACTTTGGAACTGTAAGCATCTGATTGGATAACTAATATGTTTCCGAACGACTAAATTCATGAAAGCTATTTTAACAGACTGCGAAATGTCTGGCATTGCAAATGTCAGATTGAGATCTTTACCATCAATATTTTTTAATTTTTTCAGATAAAACCACTTATCGCCTAAGACATTCTGTTTCACTATATTTCCTAAAATATCTCCCACCAGCATTGAAAAAATCGCTAGCTGACATATTAGAAGAAAATTTGAGACAAGCAAAATAAGGCCCTTACTTTAAAGCTAATATGTATTGCAGATAATAAAATCATAGTTGCTTGAGTTTCTGATGCAACCTCAACCATTAAGCCACCTGTGCAAATTTTCTAAATATCTCATGAACTGCGCAAATTTTCCTTTCCAATTATGAAAGGACATAGAGACATTCCTTCTTGTTAACATGAAAAAACATTTATTTTAAATTGCCCAATTTTTGCTACCGTTAGAGAAAGGAAAATTTTTTGTTCTACACAGAATAATATAAAACTTCAAGACCTGAATTCACCAACCACCACTGATCCCAGCAAGGGGTGGCAGACCAGCTATACCAGTGCAAGTCAGGTCATATACACTCAAAGTACATACCTGACATTGCCTCCACTTTTAACTTGTCATCAGGTAGATGTACCGATTGCTAGATCCTTTAAACCAAATGATGTGATAAAGACCACAACACACCTCCCGTTTAACTGAAATTGGTTGCAAAGTAATGTGTTGGTCTTTGAAGGCTTCAAATTACGTGGTCTACATTTCTATCAACAAGGATTTTGACCTACGGCAAATGCATGGCTAACAGCAAAAGGAGTGGCTAACCGAAGACACAGTGGCAAGCAAAATAAAAGCTATCACCAAAAACAGCTTTAAGCGGTATTGAAGCTAACAGCAAAAAGATTGGCGATAGCTTTTCAAGAACAACCCTCAACCTCTTGAGGCAACCACAACGAGGGAGTACAGTTAGTAGGAAGTGGAGAAAAGTGAACAGAAAGCTGGGTAACCTCGGAATGGTGTCACCAGTGTTTACTTGCAGAAAATACACATCCTAAAAGGCTTGTTGAGCAGGGATAAAATTATATTCCGTTGGGTACCGACACTGGATAAATTAATCTTCATGGGAGTGAAAAGACTGAAGCAGATAATAAACTTGCATTTACCTAATCGAATACAATCATTAGATTCAATTTCTGAATACGAGATAAGTCATGAAAAAGTGAATCTCTCTGCCATGAATCATGAAGCATGCAGGTCGAAACAAATTGAATACCATTTTATCATATATCTATCCACTGAAAGTGTTCCACTATGAAGAGCTGTTGTTATATTAACACGCTATGATATGTGTCATATATAAACATTTGTTTTTAGGTGATTTAAACCCCTGAAGTGAAGCATTTGAGATGGACCTACATCCACATATTATATTTTAATTTCATTGTGTTATTTTAACCATCTTCATTTTCTCATTTTTAATGCTAATTTTCTTACCGTATCTGATCTTTCAGGGGAACTACAACACCGCAATTTATTTGCTTTTTAGATCGATAATTTTTATATACTTTACTTAATATATATGTTGTTGCTATTGGTTATTTCGGGATTATCTTGCAGATCTGGATAGTCCCCATGAACCTTAAAATACGCAAAACATCTTAGAACGATAATGTCTGTCAGGACCTCATCCTTTCTAAAATTTAATATATTAGTGTATTTTAATTATACTTATATAATATTATTTATGGGTTTTATCTTGTTTTTAACTGGGGTGCTTGAGTTTAAAAATGTATAAATGAAACTGATTATAACAAACTTATATTATTTTGATTCTACAGTGGGCAGCTTCTCTTAGTCTGAATATTGCGCCACAAATTCATATCAACCATTAAATGAAGTAAACCAGAAGAGTTTTTGAATTGAATATACTTTTAAATGATCAGAAATGTGATTAATTAAGGGTATATATGGAAAAAACAAAAGAATATAAAATGTGTCTATAAATGTCAGTACACTTAATCAAAATATTATTAACAGTTATATTAGAAAGGTACGAAATGTTTGTCCTGCCTTTTTATCTAGCACCTTTAGCTATGATGAAGTGACGTTTCCAAATCATAGCAAGCGAAGATGAAGTACATAAATTTTACTGCAAAATTATATGAGACATAAGCCAAATTTTACTTTTATATTTTTCAGTAATTTGTCCGATAAAAAAAATTTCCTTTATTATTAGATTTATAAGAAATCAAATGCATAAGAGCATAATCCATACTATAAATGATATCAAATTGATCTGACCAAAAATTAATTTTTCTCTTCCTGAAGCTCTAATTTGGAATCCCATAATAGAAACATGACACAGGTTAGTCTGCACTAGTATTGATTAAGAGAAACTGTTATATATATATATATATATATTTTAACAGCAATCATCTAGAAATCTCTCGTGAAAATCAGAATTAAGTTTGAAATTAATATCGCAGAACTAATTAAAATTTATGATTAAATTATATGTATCTAAAATTTTTAATTAAGAAATTCTAAATTATTAATTACAATTCGCTTATTTGCAGTATCACAACAATTATTTAATTTATATTCAGAAAATTATTTTTAAAGTGTTTTAATGTTTACCTTGAATTTAAAAAAGCTATTTCATGGACGTTTTTGAAATCGACATTTAAAAATAATTGCAATTTTTAAGTTTATTGTACTTAAAATTAACTATATATACAAGCATTTCACAGTTATTGTTTTTATGAAGTTCTATTAAGTGAAATAATTTTGAAATTCTCTTTGAAATTCTTATATTTTTAATAACAGATCAAAAGTCTTGTAAACTTATTTGATTTTTAATTAAGTCACTTTCCCTGAGAAAATTCTTTTAAGTCGAATTGAAGATTTTTGCAGAAATATATAAAGGTAGAATTATTGAATTAAAATGCCTACGTGCTTTTACTTAATTTATCAATTAAGGTTTTTTTTTAATACTTATAACCATGTCAGGACGTTTTAAATGAAAATACTGCGTTTCAGTAACAAATAACAACTTTATTGAATATTGCGCTTCGCCAAATCTCTGACCGCATCTCGCGATCGACGTACATCAACTGACTCCTTTTTTTGTTCGCCCTCTAGTGGCGATTTTTCATTGCTCACAATTGTTTTTTACTTATATAAATAACATTCTTTATTTCAATCAAATGCAAATATAAAATATGAAAAAATGCTCATAAGTTTACAAAATATAAAATTAAGTTCATTTAATTTTGTAAGAAATTGATGAGAAAGATAAAGAAATAAAAATTTATTCATTTCCGTATAAATTTTTTCTTGGCTTAATATAATTCGGCTTTCGAGATCAAAAATATATTCATTACATTAGGATATTACTTCAGGTTATTACACACAAATTTTGTGTGAATCAGGTATTTCTTGTATTTACATTTGTAACATTTATTACCTTCTCAGTCAAATTGAAAAGTGTATTCAAAACTTAACCACTTTCCAGAAAATATCAATTATTTTTTGCAATATAAATCATTGTTTCCCATTGTTAATTTGATATGCTTAATCTACTTATTACTACCTCTAATTCTTATTCATGGTTTATTTAAACATATACTATTTTCTGTTTTTCCCTTCATTACCTATATTATTCCCGTTGATTTAAATTAGAATTAACAAAAATATTTTAAAAATTAGGGTTAAAAAGCACATGAACCGCATAATTGTTTGTTATTATAAAAAACAAGTTTTTTATTATTTTATTTTTTACTAAGAAAATCTATTGCTTACAAAATATATTATATAAGAAAAAATTCTCAACTACCCGATTTTAAATAGTTGGTAATTTTGTCAACCACGGGATGTTTAATGTTTGTAGATAAACTGATACTTGAATGTACTTCGTATAATAATAATAATAAATTTTTAAATAATACATTACTGTATTACGAATAAAAAGCAAAGTATGTTTTAAGAATTTCTACAAAAATGTTTGGAGAAAAAATTTAATGTCTCAATGTTGATTAAATGAAAACTTATATATTACTTATCAGGAATGCATCTCATTTTCTTTCTTAGATGTCAATTAAGAGGAAATAATGATCGATAGTTTCCTCATAAAATTACACTCGATTTTTGAGATTGTTGAAGTTTTATCATATATTTTATAGTTACAAAAATTGAAAATCTGTAGCTAAAAGTTTAAATTTCACGAAATTTGTCAAAAAATTTCGTATAAAAGAATTAATTTAATTATTCGTTATGGATAGAATAATTCTTTTAGGTGAAGTTTAAAAATAAAATAGTAATTGAGATCCTTCTAAGTAAGATAGTGTGATCATTTTGAATACTTGATGAATTGACATATATATATTTTTAGATAGTTTTAGTTTTTTTAGAATAACTTTTAAAAGTAGCTGATCTGGATACACATTTAGACTAAGAGCCAACGAATAAAAAAATGAAAATAAAAAAAATAATGAAAAAGAACTGAAATGAAAACAAAACGTTGCTTTTGCGAAGTCGACCATTATTCCAGAAAGTCTTATTTTATACCCTTAGGTTTTCATGTTTGGGAAATTGTGTGTGTGTTTAAAAAATCTTCTGTGAGCGATTTTTAGTATTTAATATTTTTTTATTACTTTTTTATTTCAGTATTCAATTTTTTTCCTGTAATGCTTCATTGCATTTGCTTCAAAAGGAACTTTAAAAATAACGATTAAATTAACTAAAGTTATTTATAGTATTTACTTAAAGTAACTTGTGTTTGTACGCTAAAATGTAGATAAAAATCAAAAAATAAAGTTTTTAAATGTTAAAAGATGTAATTTTTTTAAATTAAAACAAACATGATTTTCCTTAAATGTATGTTTAAACATCTTATCTTTATTTATTTTTAACAAAAAGCAATTTTTCTTATAGATTAGATTGTGTGAATGTAATTTTTTTTCAAAATTTTTAATCTATTTATTTATAAATATTGAGTTCCACAATGAAGTTCTTAATTACAAACTTTCCTCATTCGAAAAATGATTCTGGAGTTATTTTATTACAAAAAGAGTCACTCTTAGCAGTCAAATATCTGGATTATTTAAATTGCATTTATTTAAACAGATTACAAAGATTAAATTTGCCTTGAAGAGACTATAGATTCGATTGAACTGATTATGAATTTACGTTGTTGTTACTAATGACACTTGGACAAGGCTTGCTATGCCTAGGCTATGCGAGCTTAACTCAATTGGGAGCGTCTATCGTTTTAAGAATAGCACCATGAATATGAAGGTGGAAGTAAGACTCTTGCTCTTCAAATCCTTCGATAGATGACAGCACCAAAGGATATACTCCCTTAATTTGGGCAATAATCTGAAGGGGGAATAACGTATATCGCATATATATATATTTCATTGGGAATCGAACCCCACCCTTCCGGATGGAAGGCCGATACCCTAACCACTAATCTGCCACGGCTCACATGAACTTATATTCTATGCATTGTGTTTCTTCAGTCCCGCTCACTTACATACATTCCTAAAATAAGTCGAGATGTGTGTTTAGAGTCATTTGTATACATTCCGATTAAAACGTTTAGCATTTAGAGTTGAGAAATGTATAGACTTTTTATCTACGCGTCATTTATTGGAATGAATAAAAATTCAGCATTTTTTGTACCAGTAAACAAATAATAATTTTGCATTTATTAACTTAAAATTAAGATGTGTAAAACATTATGATTGAATAAAACATATCTGAAATAGAAATTTAATCAAAATAAACCAAGTTAAGGAGGTAAAAATGTAACAAATTCAACGCAATTAGCAATTTTACAAGGAAATGCGCAGTAAAATATTTAGTGACTTTTTTCACAAGCTTCATTAAGTTAAAATTTTCTAAGTAAAAAGTTTTGATATTTTTGTTTATATTTTCAGTCTTTAAGTTTACTAATATATATCTATATCTATATCTATCTATATATATATATATATATATATATATATATATATATATATATATTCCACATCTATAATGCAAAATTATGTCTCTAGATGGCACCACTTCAAAATTCTATTGATTTAGTAGAGTAGTTGAACTGAATGAAATAAATTCAAGAATTATTAAAATCAGACTACACACCAATTTGTTGTTAAATGAAGATAATTAAATATTAAAATAACTCAAATACAATAATGTCTTTAGAATTTCCGTTTCTTAAAATATTTACGCAAAAACTTAAGCGAATTTAACATTTCCTGACGTTTCACTAAATAGGGTGCCCCGCCAGTGTGTGTAACCAAATGTAAAGTAGAAATAAAAAGAAAAAGACGAGATATTATATGAATATCGAATAAGAGAATTGTTATTGAAATGTAGGGAAGGAAGTTATGAATTCAAACAAGAAAGAAAAATGTGAGAATGAAAAAAAATCTGTTTGATCTGAACTCTGGATCTATTTATAAAAAGAAAAAAAATAAATAAATAATGAGCTTTCATTCTATACTTTCAATGTAAATGTAAGAAATCAAATGGGAAATAGAAATAAGCCGAAAAAAACGAGATATTTCAAGAATATCTATCAAAACTAAATAAAGATTAAATAATTATGCATTAAGAGAAAGTTAAGTATTAAAACTAGAAATAAGAAAAATATAAAAGAGAAAGAATAGCTCTAAGCAAAAGTAAAATATTTCTTTTATATCATTTTGGAAAAGGCCAATGGAACTCATTTTTCCATTCAAATTGATATTAAAAGCAACAAATCTAAAACTACAAAAAAATTTTTACTGCTGAATACATTGTAACAAAAAGTGATGTGGGAAGAATAGTATAGGATTATTACAGGAGAAAAAAATAAAACATGTCAGTTTTTTTATTTTAAAAAGAATATCCAAACATAAATTGAGACTAACAAGAATATAAATTATTCCCCAAAGAGTAAAAACAGCTGGTACAAGTATTAACTGATAATAAAATTTAGTTTAATGTGACTATCTTGATCTTGATAATTACGAATTATTAGGAAAATTCACTGATTTTGATTGTAAAACGAGAGAGTTGATATGCGAATGAAGGGAAAATTAAAAAACAGAAGGAAAATAAATCTTTACATTAAATTTTGCATTTAAATACTACAAACATGTATAATTAACATTTAATAGAATGGTGCAAATAATAAATCTTGCATTACAATGTTCCAGAAGTGATAGCGATAGTCAAAGAATAAACAGGCACAAAATTAGAAAGTACAGAATAAATAATAAAAAGCAAGTTATAAATTGATAATAAGTGATGTAGAAAATAAGCGTACTTTTGGATTTATTTTGTAGATTGTAGCTGTGAAAATTACAGTGCTGTAGGTTTCGATATTAATAAAATATAGCATTTTCTTCAGACGGAATATATTTCTTTTTATTAAAAAGTAACACTAATACTTATGATTACGACGTGATGCATGGTATCAAATGTGAAATACATGCAAAGATAATTAGATGTTTATTTTTTAAACTCTAGCTTAATGAATGCAATTGGATTGAAAGTTGCCTAAAAATAATAAATTAAGTATCTGGAAATAGATATATACTTAAAATACTCGGAGACAGATCATAACCGTAAGAGACAAAATTTTTGATATTTCCAGTTCATTCTCTGTAGAAGTGTCAATTGAAGTAAATAAATATTTATGAAGGACGAATTTGAAAGAGAGTGAATCACTACTAGAGCAATTAATAAAGAACAAAAAAGAATATTCTTCAGTTAAGTGAGAAAACAAGAATTGTTAGGTTTGAGTTGGTTATTAAGATGTGCATCCAATTGCATATTTACCGTAATATGCAATTGGATCCAAAAGCTATCAAAAGCAACCAACTGCTACAAAGTTTTAAATCATGGTCAAGTGATAAAAACAGGACTATTTTCCCCATACTCTCCAACTAACACCAGACTTGCTTCGTTTAAATAATGACTATATGACCACTGACGGACCCTTTTTTTCCGATTTAAATAATAACTATCTTTTGCAAATTGCAAAAATATCATATTTGGTTACAGTACAAATCATATTTATTGGCAAATTAATTACAAACAACAGAAAAACTAAACAGCTGTATATTAATTTTAAATTGAATTATTGTAAAAAATATTATCAGCGTATTTCATTGTGTGCATCTTTAAAAGCTTTTTTAGAAATATAATTTTGCATTTATTTGATATTTTCACTTATTTAAATAAATAAGAAAATATCTGCATAATTTTCTTCCACAATTTTTTTTGTTCCATAAAAATGGTATTTTCTAAAGACATTTTCATCTTTATATGTAATGAAAGTTACACATTTGATATACCAGTGATTTATGTCCAATAACTACAATCTCAAGTTTATGAACCTAATTGTTGAACTTAAATAAAAAAGGCAGATTTTTTGATGTATTAGAGTACTTTTCCCAATAATGCTTAAAAACTATATCTGGATTTTTTGTTCTGATTTTATTCCATAAATGATACCCATTGAATCTCTTCTTTTATTATGGCGGAAATTTACAGATTACATGTAAATGTTTATCCTATAAGAGAAATGATGAAATTCAAGAGCTTAATAGGAAGCTAGACTTTAGGTGACAGTAAAAATTTATACATTCCTAGAATGTTGTTCTTTTGTTTCTCATTATAAATATCAGGTAATTTTAAAAATTGAAATCCAGAGAATTATTCTAATTTGCACTTAACAGATATTAATGCATAAGACTTTTGTTTCAAAAAATTTGATTTTTTATACTATTTTATTCATCTACTTAAATTTTAATTTTCAAGTAAACGAAGCAATATATTATACGCGTTAATAAGATAAAATTATAAACATCACCACTTACGTTTTTGTTCATTCAAGAAACCATCATGATGGACTGCCTAAAATATTTTAAGGACACCATACAGCAATTACTTTTTTGGAAAAAACACAAGTCACATATTCTCGTATTCCATTTGCTAGATTTTTAAATTTCAGAAAATTTAGGAATATTTATTGGTATTCTATTACTCGTAATCCGGTCCTAGACATTTTTTTTCTAAGATCCCTTATATATCTGGTACCAAATGGCAACAAGTGTGCTATATCAGATTTATTTATTAACTTTGAATTGTAATAGATCAGAAATTATTTGATTTTTAATTCATGAACGAGACTATTACTTTTGAATTTAGCAATTATTTAAACAATATATATTGATCAAACTTGATTGTGATTCTACGCACATATAAATTTTGATTAACATACAAAAAGTAATAATTCTGCAAAATCAATACCAACAAATATTGCCTAAAATGTGTAAAATGTCGGAAAAAACTAATATTTTCAACATTTAGAGATATTTACAGGTGAAGTAGATAATAATGTACATTGTGCAGTTTACAGGAGACATGTAGAGGGAATGAAAATATTGTGGGATCAGTAAATTGTTAGAAAGCCACTGATAGGTGCATTCCATGCACCGAAGTTCTTAAAGCAAATGTATATTGCATTTCAAAGAATTTAATATCATTTCTTGTCATTCATTTATCAACATTTGTTTCAGGCTTTTTTCAGCCAGTTTTGAAGATTCTCAGACATTTCATTCATGTAAGAAAATTAAATCAGAAACGTATCATGTACTCATGTACCAAACAATCTGAATAGAGACTGAATAGAATATGAATAATTAAGAAAGCGATTAAATTTAGAGTAATCACAGTTAATGTTTCCACTGAAAATATTAAAAATTAATTTTTATGGAAAACATTCTCGACATACATTAGAACAAGATGAAACTTTATTTAGAAAGAAAGGGTTAAAACATTCTTTTGTGCATTAAATTACAAAAGAATATTCGCTTACATGCTGACTAAATTTTAAACACCGTGTAAAAATTCTAGTAAAAGAAATATACTGAAAAAAGCAATTAATAAACGATAAAAATAAAAAGTAAGAATAATAAAAAAATACCTGCTCACACAACCTAACTTGCTACATACTTGCTCCTCAATTTGTCGCCAACCAATTGAATCAACCTGATAAGAAATGAAAACAATTGTTTCAACCCGTGTAGAAACGAAGGAACACACAGATGGTAAAGAATAGGAAAAACCAAGTGAGAAAGAAAACGGACAAAACACAATCTTACACACAATGAGATTTTATCCTCCACTGATTTCTTCAATTGTGTTGGGCGATAGCCGACTTGGATTGTTTCTTAAGCAGTTATTTGACTAAGTAAATCCTGAACAGAAGGGAACTGGAATCAAGAAGACAAAGTTGTTCAACTGTAAGTGTAATTATAGTGAGAGATTGTTAGAAATACAGATACTCCTTTTTATATCGAAAGGTAGACTTGCGTGAGAAGCATCAATTTGTTTTTATTCTTTAATTAATTGATAAGTGTTCAAGGAAGTTAAATAAAAAATAATCCATTTTTCAATTAAAAACATTTTATGTTAATTTAAAATAAACAGTAAAATTGTGCTTAATTTATCAAATAATTATTAGATACATGTGAAAAGTTTAAGAAATTTTTTTAAGAATTTAAATCTTGGAGTTGTGTATGTGCAATTATTTAGCAACAATTTTATAATTTAGATACATTTTAATCCTAATAAAAATGGCATAGTTTAATTTTGATACTTAATTGTGTTGGTTTCATTGCAGCTTCATTACCTGTAATTTTAAAACTTATATTCACTTAATTATTGAAAATTTTCTCTGTCACATATTTGCCTTAAAAACACGCACATATTTACATACACATAAGAGTAAATGTACGTATATATATATATATATATATATATATATATATATATATATATATATATATATATATATATATATATATATATATATATATATATATATATATATATTATATATATATATATATATATATATATATATATATATATATATATATATTTATATATATATATATATATATATATATATATATATATATATATATATATATATATATATATATATATATATATTATGAAAGAATGAAGAATAACTTTAAAGGCAACTCGATATTTATGAGAAGTAAAATTGCTTAAATATAAATGCTTAAACTTTTGAGGTAAACATTAAAAAAAAATATTGTTTTTATTTTTATTTTTTTTGTTTGTTTTCACCATCTCATTGAGGAAAATATATTAATTATTTAATAGTAAACAATGGTTCCTTCCCATTGCTGAAACAAATGTATTCTTTGTATATATAAAGTAGTTTAAATTGCAATAATATGTGTTTTATTTGTAAGTAGATCAAAGTTCAAATATTTGAAATGGGTATTTAAAGACGCTATAAGAATTTCTGGAATATTTTAAGTTTTATGAAGACTTTGGATTATTAGAAAAACTTATTTATGCATCTGCAAAATTGAACTTTGGGATAAGCAAAATCGTAATAAGCTTAAGAAGGGTCATGATACAATGAAAGTTACAAATTTTTTGATTTTGATATGAAATTAGAATTTTTTCATGAATATTTATTAACAAGATGTTATTCAACGATAATCATTTGGTAATCATTCTTAATAACCACACTCCCGCTTAAGTGTTTTATGTTTAAAGGCACTAATAACATTGGTTTTAAAATTTTGCAAATTTTTTAGCATTTAATATACTTTAAACTCTTTTTTGTTTTATTACAATGATTATAAAATGTGCCAGTTAATGATTACATATCATTTGTTATTTTCTTCCTTATGATTTATTCAAGTAAACTCTTTGTTATATGGTTTACAAAAATATGTATTTTCTAGGAATCATTATAAAAAAATGTTTTCATCAATTCTCTGCATCTCTATAATTTAGTTTACAAAGTAATCATTAAAATAATGCAATGTACTGTAAAAATAATATTAGATTATGTAAACCCAAACTGAATATATTTCTCCTTTTATATGTTCAAAGCAAAGGACCGGTGAAAGTACCATATCAAGTTGAGTTATACTAAATATCAATAAAAAAATAATGAATTTGTTTTGTTTAGGAGAAACGCGTTATTTGCCACACGGAGATCACTTTCAAACACAACGGTTAACATAACCATGACACACTGCTCCAAGTGTACATGAAACCCACAACAAAGCATGAAAAATTACCTCTATATATTGTTTAAAAATTACTCTTTAACATCAAAATGAGTAATGTATAGTTTTGTTTCCTTAATTTATAATAAATTGTAGTCTCGTTAACTTTGCATCAGATATAAATTACCTTTTCTAGGCTTGAATTCCCTTTTCAGACTCTTTAGTCAGCTCAGAGTTGAAATCAGTCCCATTGTCTGATGCAATGATATTAGGCACTCCAGTTCTCACGAATATTGACAATAGAGCTTCACATGCTGCTTTGGCTGTAAGACTTGTTAATGGAACAGCTTATGTCCATTTTGTGTGCAGATCTACCAACTACAGCACATATTTATTACCCTTTGAGCTAGGCGGCTCAATTGGTCCTATCACATCAACGTTTACCACTTGAAATGTCAATTTGGGACTCGCTACAGGTGTAATAGGAGCTCGATCCTTAATTTTAATTTTCCTTGTCAATTGGCAGTCTTTGCAAGGTTCACAAAAGTTTTTTACGTCTTTTGAAACGCCAGTCTAATTAAAGGAATATCTTATTCTTATAGCAGTCTTCTTTGCTCCCATGTGACCACCAAATAGAGAGCAATGAGCCAGTTTTAAAATTTCCTTTCTTCGGCATTTTGGTAAAACCAATTGTTTTGTTGTTTCCCCTTAATTTTTTCTTTAACGAACAAAAATTTGTCTTTGAAATAAAGTCCTCCTTTTACTTCCTTTGCATTTTTCCTAACTTCCTCTAGATCTGTACAAGTTTCTTGTTCTTGGAGAAATTCTTCAGTTTTCGTACATTTCCCCAGAATTGTCTCCACTTCTGCAGCACAAGCTTTTTTCATTGTAAATTCGTCAGTAGGGATATCTCTATTTTCTTGTTTTTTACGTATATTATCAAATTCTTCACATTCAACCTTGGAATGGTCTATTGCGGATATTTTCGGTTCAGAAACAATAGTTTCCATTAGTACATTTTTGATTTCTGGTGGCAAGAGGACGTCTTGCACGAAGGAAGGAGCTACTGCATAAAGGACATCTTGATGCACGACGTCAACCGTACCTCCCATATATAAATTCATTGGTATGTTTACTAAAGGACATTTCTCTGCAGGTCCAAAAATTCCTTTCATATAAATTGATGACTTGTTCTCTATTGGGAAATCTTCTACCATATTACTTCTAACCACCGTGATTTCAGTTCCTGAATCTACAAGAGCGGTTGCTCATTTCCCATTAACATTTATCTGGATTCTTTCTAAATTACACAAATTTTCACCAATTATGTTTCTCTTGTAAGACATTACTTTGGCCACTACAGCTGTTTTAGATTGCTTTATTTCCTCCTTTTCTTCACAGCTGTTCACTGCAGATCTATTTACGTTGAACTTCTTTTTCACATCTTGTTCAGTTTAATTTTTTGAAAGTTTTAGGCTAAACTTCTTAACATGTCCGTCCATACCACAAAAATAGCACATATACTCAGGGCATATTTTAGAAACTTCTTCTTGAGACTAAAATTCACTTACTTGTTTTCGGTACGAGGTGTTCCATGATTATCATATCTTCTGCTGTCTAGTTGTAATGGATACTTGTTATAAGTTTGGGTCGGAACTTTAGGTAGTGCATCTGTTTGCTTCTTAAACGTCTTGCTTACAGCTTCATTTTTATCAAGCTTGTCAGTCCAAAGTGATGATATGACTATCTTTCCCCATTTATCGACGAAATGGTCTCTTATTTCAATTGGAACTCTTTTCTTAACTTGGTCGGTGATTATAAGGTTCTTAAGTCCTTCAAAATCAGTTATTTCAAGTCCGTCGATCCAACCCTGGAAATAGTTTGTCACTTCGTAGACATAATCTCGCCATGTCTTATCGGGACTTCGTTGGTGCTGAACGACTTTTTGCCGAAATCCTTCTGCATTCATTTTTGTTTTCTTTAACAACACTTCTTTCACCTATTCATAGTTTCCAAATTCTTCTTCTGGAATTCTGGCAAACAATTCCACAATGTCTGTCGGCATAAGAGGTAACAGATATGAAACCATATCGTTTTCTTCGATTTTTATCCTTTTGACCTGTCTTTCAAACAATGAAGGATATAATAGAATATCACATTCCTTTGCATAGAAACGAGGCATCGACTTGGTAAGTTTCATCTGTATATTATTCGGAACTAGCTTTTCTGTTTTCTGCACACTTAAGCCTGCTTCTATTCGCAATTTCTCCAGTTCAAATTCAATTTGCTGCTTTTTAAATTCTGCTTCTAATTCCCTTTCTTTCCTAACCACAATTCATTTGCTTCTAACTCTTTTCTGGTACTGATGATTGTATCTAACAACGTTTTAGTAAATTCTTCATCATAGGAAGCACTTCCAGTAATGAGCTCTCCAATTTGCAATATCGTGGCATCAGGTTCCAACGGGATACCTACTTCTGAAGCCAAAACTAAAAGATCTGACTTTTTCCTTTCGCGAAGTAAGCCATAGTTAATGCTAAATATTTTAACACGCTTTAATGAATTTATTAAATTAAAATTTCAAAAATAACAAATTTCGAAAAAAATTTTGTTTTTCTTTCAACCAAAGTTAGATTTTCGAATTGAAAATCATAAATTGAATTACTACAGAAATGACTTAATAAAATTATAAAACAAGCATACAATGAATTAAACCCAATTATTTTCAATTTAAAAAAAACCAAAACATAACTTTGAAATGATAATTAGAAGCAGACTTTCGATTTAAATTTATATCAATATATTCATTTATAATAATAACATTTAAATTATAATACAGATTGTGATAAATTTAGTTCCAAACGAATTCACTAATTGCATTAATTTATGCAGTTCTTTCTATTATTACAATATACACATTCACATTAAACAGAATTTGCAACAATATATTTAATATTCAAACATTAATTTCTTTTCAAGTCTTTAATCAAAACACTTAAAAAATATGCAAATCTATTAAACTGCAATAGTTATTAACATAAACAAAACTTTGAAAATATATTCTATAAATATACCCTTTTTTTATTCAAATCAAGCTTTCACCCGTTTTATTTAAATCAAAGTTCGAGATAATAAGAAAATATTTATAACAGTCCATAAAAAAGCGCAAAAGAACAAGTTCGAAAAATTGAATAATATACTTTTTTCTATCTTATTTTCAGAAATAAAAAGCAACGAAAAATGCGTAACGATTTCTTTACCCGTGTGATTCTTTTTTTTTCTACCACACCCACAGACTTTTCGACTCTAAATGAGAATCGAAATCAAAACAAATTTACACTACGTATGATACAATTAGTTATTATTCTACTTCAAATAAATATATATCACTTTTTATAAAATAAGAGAACAAGAACACATGAATTCATACAGTTTCTAGAGAAATGCTTTACCCATGTAAATGAACAATAATGTCGTATTAAAATAATCATAAAATACACAATGATCAATGCAATAAAATTTATTTCATTGACGTAAGAACAATTTTAACAAGCAATACACTTTAGAATACAATATAACCATTTATCTACTTTGAATTTCAATTCAATACTTCTGACGCAGAAATTTATTTGTTTATTTTTTACTAGCTTAAAAATTTAATTTCGTTCACTTATGCAAACAGTTTTATAATTCTAAATATTTATCACTGGCGTGATACACCACAATCATACAATTCAATTCAGTACTGCTGACGCAAGCACTTTTAGTACGTATCACTTACGTGGTACACAAAACTCTCACTGTTCAACAACAGAACCTTATTAAATTAACAATCATACTTAAAACTTAAGCATACATTTTTATTAATATTTCTTATTATGAAATCTTAATAGAGGATTCCAACTAATAAAAAATAAACATTTGGCAAACATCACTCACCCGCTTTGTAAGATGGACGTCCCACAAAAATATCAATGAAGTTCATTCTGTTTTTAAAATTGTCCGTTAGTATTTCCTTTTTGTGGCGTGGCTCCGCCGCCACCATTGTAACATCGCGGCGTGGTTCTCGTTATGCAGCCTTCTTTTGTGATGTTAACATGAAAATTAACATAAATTCTTTAAGCCTTTATTTGACATTAATATACACTAATATTAATTACTAACAAAACATAAATTACAAATGCATATATATTTTGAGATATATATATATTTTCATCGTTCGGGAGAGGGACTTTCGCCACCCCTTCTCCTACCGATTAACCGTTCCTTTTTTCTCTTCGCCCATGCTTTCGTCTAACTGACTGGCGTGCACTCACATCCGTCAATAAAACAATAACAAATATTTATTCGAGCTGTATTGCTCAACGCTGAACGGACTATACTACTACGATTTTAATTCTGAATCAAAAATTTTCATAGTGAAACAAGAGCATAGGAGGTCACCATGGTAGGCGCGCTCATCGTCTGGTGAACAGTTTTTAACAACACCTAGAGTTCATCTAGGTCTATTTATAGGAATCTAACAGGAGATGGATATGTAAATATCTATT